>VZTO01027400.1:63266-81721 GCA_013400615.1 Syrrhaptes paradoxus
TTTTTTTTTTTTTTTTTTTTTCCTCTTTTTTTTTTCTTTTTTTTTTTTTTTTCCTGCCAATGTACAAAGCTGGGTCTCTGAGTAGGAACCAAGGCTGGAAACTTCTGTTGGAGAAACAAGAAAGAAGAAACAATTTGAAAACTGGCTTTACCAAAACCTTGAGGTGTGAGAGGTGAGAGGTGATAGCCTCTGGTTCTGAATTGTGTGGAAAGGGATGAAGAAGACACCACGTACAGAAGAGGGGAAGAGTGGAGGGCACTTTGCATTAAGGACACCTTCTCTGTTTTCGGTAGAAGTGCTAATTGTGGAACCCGTCACAAAGTCAGTGGATATCAGCCAGGTTTTACCTGAGAGACCCTTCCTCATAGATACTCATATGACAGGTGAAGACTCATCGCTCATCAGAAGTTTGTGGTTGTTTTAAAATCATTTGTAAAGTGATGATGGGTTATATTGTTGGATGCAGGATGGGGCAATTTATCCTCATTATAAGGCGTATGGCCACCTTGTGTTGTTCTGATACAGCCACACAGAAACTCAGAGTCGGGGATGGGGAAGGTGAACGGTGTGTGCAGGATGGAGGTCTGGGTCCTGAACACAGCCAGGGCAAAGCTGGGAAACTCAGGCACAAAAGGGGCAATTCTGTCATTGTGGGCATAGGGAGGAGGAGAAATGTTGTGTCTGTGCTTTCAAAGGCTGATGAAAGTCTAATAAGAGGATAAAAAATACTGAAAAATCCTGTCTGGTTGATGAACACCCCCCCCATTTAAATAGTTCCTTCTGGTTTGGTTTGTTGTTTTTTTTCCAAACACAGAAATGACAACAATAGTAAGTTATCACTTTCATTAGTAAAAATATCCAGTACTAAGAGGGTTTGACATTTACAGGAAAAGACACTGTAAGAACCAGTGGCAGGGCATCAACGTTCTCCAAATACTGACAGCTTGTGACTGGGAACAATGGCCACAAGCACTATTTGTGTGGGAAGGAAATACGAAGAGCAGTGTGGAGGAAATGCAGGCTTGTGGGGAAGCATATGGAAACCCCTCCATCGGCCCCAGCTGCGTCTGCCTTGCTGGCATCCAGTCCCACCTGCAGCACTACGGCCGCGGTGACGGGAATTCCTCGTGAGCTCACACACGCTGTGCAAGCTGCTCTCGCTTGTACGAAGAGGTGAAACCCTGCTGCTCGGGAATTTTCACTTGATGTACTTCTATATATTTATATTTATGTATTTGTATATTTTTATCCTGTATATGTAAATGTATTTCAAAAATGCTTTCTCATTGTGCAAGCAGATGGGCATGACCGTTAATAGTATATATTTTTTTTCAAATGAAATATACATAGCAGCTAATTAGCCTGCTAATGGGATCTTTGTGCTCNTGTGAATTTTCACTTGATATATTTATATCCTATATACTTATATTTATGCATTTGTATATTTCTATCCTGTATATGTAAATGTATTTCAAAAATGCTTCCTCATTGTGCAAGCAGATGAGCATGACCGTTAACAGTATATATTTTTTTTCATATGGAATATACATAGCAGCTAATTATCCTGCTAATGGGATCTTTGTGCTCAGAACCAGTGCCGCACCATGCTGCACTCTGCGAGCACCTACGAATGTACCTTTAACTTCTCGGACCAGCTCGGATCCTGCTCGGCACGGCCATCGCTGCGGCGGTGCTGGCGGCCGGCACGGAGCTGAGCAGGCGGGTGAGACCCCCCCCAGTCCGGGTGAGACCCCCCCCAGTCCGGGTGAGACCCCTCCATCCCGCCGAGCCGCGGGCAGGGGCACCGCACAGCCCCGCAGCCCGTCTGCAGCACCAAGCCCGCGGCTGCTCGTTGATTGCTGCCGTTAAATAACGTTAATTGGCGTGTGCCCCTCCCCGCTGCATTATTTGGGCGCAATCAGGCAACGAGCTGCTGCTTTCTCCAAACACACATGAGCATAGCAACAGCTACAAAGGTTCTGTTTTCTTCCCCACAAGAAAATAACTCGTTAATGGAAATTCACTTGGCATCTGTGGTCTGGCTGGCCACAGGCAAAGGGAAGGAGTCAGGTTCAATCCAAGTTTAATTGCTGCAAATGCTATTCTGGGACCTCAGGAAAACAAGGTGATTCATCCGCGGCACTGAGCTTTCCCGGGGATCGCAAGCCTGGAGATGGGAAGCAGATACAAAGAGGGTAAACAAAAAGTTTAAAAACAAATAGAGCTTGAGTTACAACAGAGCAATTCTGTTCATTTTGTAACATAAACGAGGTCAGGTTTTAGCCCCACATTGTTTACAGCAGAGGTTCCCACCCTCTCCCGGGGCCAGCCACCCGCCCAGCTCACCGCAGCACCCGCACCGGGACCGGGGTCCTGAGGGGTGGGCATGGGGGGCACTGGGCTGTGTGGGCAGAGATGGGCCTGCCTTGGTGGGGAGAGTATGCTCTCACCTCTAAAAGTTGGAAGGGGAAAGGAAGAACAGAGAGGAAAATGGAACAAAGGAAAAGTAAGAAAAAGGAAAAGAAAAAAGGAAAAGAAAAAGAAAGAAAAAGAAAAAAAAATGCCAGAGATGGAAATGCAGAAAGACAAACAAAACAAAAGTAGTAAAGAAGAAACAAAGAGCAATGCTTTCGACAGTGCAGGTGGAACTGAACAGAAACCAGAAAGAAACAAAAGCTCTTTAGTGATGTAAATTTTTAAACAAAACTCACCACTGATCTCAGATAATAAGAAACAGTTTAAGCCAAATAATGGAGAATCAGTGGGGGTAAAAGAAGAACCCAGGACTGAGTCTGCAGAAGGTGCTCCTTGAAACAAAAGCAGCAATAAAGGGCTGAATTATCTTTGCTTAGAAATGGGTGTGAACAATTGAAAGAGTGACAGATGCTTTTTCCTGGCATTTGTTGTGCAAAAAGGCCAGGATGTTTTCCCCTGCATCAATAGAGAGAAGTTTTTCCTTTCTTGGACAAGGGAATTTCTGGAAAATGTCTGTGTCAAGGTATTTCTGTAGTGTGTATGTACTGGATGAAGTGAACAATACAGAAAGTAGTTAGACCCCCGACAGAACAAATAAGCACAGTAAAGGACACAGCTCTGGCTAGCTGGAGGGGCTGTTAGAAATACAGACACTAAAAATTCAAATTTTGCTACTCAAACAATCCGTATATTTCAAATTTGGCTTCATTTCAACTGCTAATAAACCCTGGAGAGTTGAATTCTGACAAATCCCACGAAGATGTGATTTGCTGTTAAAAAATAGCTTCTTGCTCAGAAATATTTTATCATTTTTACTGCCTACTATATTCTACAATCTTTTAAAATTGAATAAAAAATAATTTGAAAACAAAAAGCTTCATACTTCAAATATTTCCGAATATTGACAGAAGGTGTTTCACCAGTGTCTGAACTCTTCTTGCCATTGTGCTTTTATGTTTTGTTTTTTCGGAAACCAAAATTTGGTGCAATGGACATTATTTCATGGGGGATTTTTATTTCTTTTTATTTCCATTTTCTTTTTCAAGGGATGTGTGTGGATGCTGGGAAAATGGCATAAAAGAATAGGGTTGTTTTTGCAACAGAAGGCTCAGAAATGACTTTTTGCAGTCCTTACAGTAAGGAAAGTTGGTTATTCTCTCTGTAAACAGAACGTTTGGTCATTGGGAATTGCTCCCACCACAGAAGCTGAGCCTTGGCTTCCCTTCTGCAGTCCTCTGCCTGAAATTGCGAGAGACACCAAAGGCAAGGGCTGGCTCACCGGCTGCTTTCTTGTTCCTCTTGTTCCTCTTGTTTCAGAGCCTTTCTCCAATCATCAAGACAGGACTGAGAGCAGAGCCCAGGAGGGGGTGGAGAAGCACCCCAAGGGGTTTTAGGTGAGATGCCCTTTCTGGGCGAGAAGGTTTTCCTGGTTGTTTCTTGGGTATTTTTTCAAATGTCCTTATATGTGCATTATATGTAGAAAGCACGCAAGCCTGGCAATGTTCAGGAGACAACAGAGCACACCACAGGGTCTTTGCAGTATATATGAGCAGTATGAACTAGTGCAAGGCCAGAGAAAGGGAAGACGTTTGCGCTGGCTGAGAGCTTGAGTGTATTTCAAAGTTAGAGCTCCTGCGCTGTTTTCGTACTGCTTGAATTTCCCTACAGTTACAGCAGGCAGTTACCAATTTGTAAAAGGAAATCTACAGTAAAATCTTTACATTACGGTCACAGGCATGTGGGATTTTTCTGAGAGTAGCGCTATAGGAAAACATGAGTTAGGAAATAGTTCTGCCCCAAGTCCACATTTTGGTCAAACTCATGAACCAGAGCTGTAGGAAGAGTCCCCAGAGCTGAGCGGTGCGTGGATGGGAACGCGCGTCCGTCCTGCGCTGCTCCAGGTGCTCTGCAGATGTCTGTGGGTGGGGGATGCTGCCTGGCAGCAGGCTGGGGTCAGATCGTTCATGAGTGGAGCGTGCTCCCTGGCTTGGGGTTCATTTTACTACATTTGCTTCCAGGAAGTTAGAAATAAATTATAAAAACCCCAGTACAGCTCACTTCTCCAGTTTAAAGCGCTGTTTCATTGCGGAGTGTAGATCTCTCCCACAACAAACCGAACCTGAGACAGACGATATTTCAGTGTTGATTAGTCATAATAAAGTCTTCCAAATCCTCAGAGATAAATTTCCTTGAGACGTTAATTTTGAACACTTCTGAAAGCACGTTAGACCGATTGGGACCGGGATCCTCTTCAGATGTCACAACTTCGTTACCGTACAGGGAGGAATGATCCATCGAGCTGCTCCTGACCGTACCAGTGCCTGGGCTGCAGCGTGTGGGAGGTAATGCCAGCCCTGCAGCTTGCTCTGGGGGTATTGTGCTAACGCACCGACCGTGTGTTCAGCCTCATCCGCCAGCTGGGCGGGGGTCTGGGCTGCACACCCACCAGCTCAGCTCCCCAGGGCATCCTCTTCCCGGCAGTTCACCGTGCTGCCTTGGTAATCTCTCCTTTTAAATGACAGAAATATTGCTCCTGTCCTCTTTATAGTGACCATGGGGCCATACCTCCTTCTCCAAGAGGAACATGCCCACCACCACGATCCATTTTTTCTCCACCCGCTCCATCGGCACGCAGCCTGCCAAGGTCATCGGTGAACTGCTGCTTGAGACAGCCACAGCAGGACGTGGGAGATCATTTCCAGGAAGCTTGTCTAATTTCCAAGCCTGTACTAGTTTCTCTAAAGGACATTGCTGGTGCCCAGACCGCTGCAAATCACCCCAGTTCAACACGGGTACCACAAACCACCCCCAGGAAGCGTGATGCTGGGATGTCGTCACTCCTGAAACAGCTCCGGAGGACGGGGAGATGCTGTTGGTGCAGAGTCTGACCAGTCTGAGCAGAGTTTCTTAACTCAGCCACCTGGCAGGCAGCTATCTGGGTGTAAAAAGCAATGAACGCGTTCATAGTCATTGCCCGCTCTCTGCAGCATCAGCAGCCAGTGCCTTTCCCACGTTGGCATCAGGGCTCCTTGCCCCACGGCTGCTCTGCTCGCCCAGGGCCAGCCGGGGCTCGGTGACATTCCACCAAGCAAGACAGCTTCACTGCGTCCTCTGTAACCTCCGATCTACAGTCAGCATCTGTGGAAAAAAATCAAAAAAGGATCAGTGCGACTTCCAGCATCCATAGAATCACGAGGGTTGGAAAAGACCTCAGGGATCATCAAGCCCAACCATCAGCTCACATTGTTGATGAACACTTAGCCGGGAAACAATTTGCCGTGAAGCCACAGCGGTGACAGCTGAGCCCGTTCTGAAGCCCTGCGCTGCGTGCGTGCGAGCAGACGCGGGTCGGTGCGAGCTTCATTGCCCGTTTGTGAGCTGCCTGCAAAGGAAGCAGCCCCAGTCAGAACCAGTATGGATGCGCTGATGTGATTTTGTGCCTGAGATGACACGCTGCGAAGCCCTGTGACACCTGCAGTGCAGCAGCTCGCACGGCCCTGGTGAATAATGCATTGGGCCAGAAGGACCTGCAAACTCTACATGATAAATTCCTCTTGCTCCCAGTCATTTTCCTTTAGAAACCAGAAAGCATCCAGACTGCAGATTGCGCTTCAGCCTGTGCAGACTTTAAACTAGCTGGCTCTTATTTGGGGACGGATGCATGCTGTGCCTGTCCAATAGTGTTACTCTAGAGCTGGGAGTAATAAAAATTCTATTTTTCCATAGAATGAGAAAGGGGATTGATCCGCTGTTTGGAAAATACTGATTTATGTTGTCCCTTTCCCAGTCTTCTGGAATGCGACCAAATTCTCGAGCTGTGAGATGACTGTGTGAAGCCAGCAATGAAATCTGTTCTGCTGACCCGGAATAATTCTGGAGCAATCAAGTCCAACACTTTGCTTGTCAGGCGTCTGTCTGTCCTTACAGCCCTTCTCTGGAGCACCGTCCTGGTCATACTTGACGTAACCAGAGAGACGACCTGTTTCTTCATTCCAAAGACATCCTCCCAGCCTTGTTACACGTCAGTGTCGCGGAAGCGTTCCCCACTGTCACTCTCACTGGGGATGTGACAGCAATGGGTGCCCACCCAGAACATCTCAAAGGGTTAGAAGCTGGGTGAGGTGGACAGTCACCATAATGTCTCATCATAAAACCTGAGCAGGGTTGTCAAAATAACTTTGTGTCTTCCCTTTAAAGCGAATCCTTCAAGTCAAACTTCTATTTACAGGTTTGATGGGAAATTTTGTTCCTTATTTTTTCTTTACTTCTTGAGTCCCTAATGTAAGCACCTGTGTGGTAAATCATTTTCAGTGTTCCAATATGTCTCATCTGCTAAAAAAAAAAAAAAGCAAATGGTATCTCAGCATCCTGTACAGAATGACCCTTGGATGCAGGGGTCCTGGGCACACTGGTGGAGGGCTGAGGATGGGGGCAGAGGGAAGGCTGAGGGAGGGGCTCTCATCACCTGCATCAGCACGGCAGGAACAGGCAGCTGTGGGATACTGAGAGAGGTATGGCAAAAAAGCAGATTTTAAGACATAAAGTGATCATTTTACAAGTAACAGGACAGTTAAACACGAGGATATTACATTTTTTGATTCCTGAAGAGGAGGTTAAATTAATATTTGCAAATGCAAAGTCCTAAATTCTTGGTTAAATACACCGAAGCAGAGGGTTTAGCTGCACTCGCTCACTTCTCCTGGTGCTTTCCTTTGATAGAATCTCTAATGTCAAAGGCTTTTTCTCGGGGAGGAACAATGTAAAGCACAGCTTTTCCTCTGCCTTTCAGGGTGCCACCTCCCCTCCCCTCTCCACAGAGGTTACAACTACTGATTTAACTTTTTTTTTTTTTTTTTTAATTAATCACTTCAGACATTTGGGAAGCTCTGTAAGCAGGGGTTAGGCAGGAATTACCTCTTCTCTAAACACACCCTGCCCACCAGGAGCGGTCCGGCTGGCTCCGAGCCCCAGGGGTGGCCGCAGCAGAGGACTTTACACCGGCTTTGGCAGATTAACCTGCACTTGGGGGGGTCCCTCGGAAATCGGGCTGATGGGAAGTGTCAAGGTTTAGGTCCAGAAACACAATTAGCAGTGAAAACAGGACTTTCAACACACGGCATTACTATGGATTAAGGGGGGATTACTGCCTCGTATCTAACCACTCTCAAAAAAATATAGAAAAAGCTAAGAAAAAGAAAAGCAAAGAAATTAACTTGTTTTCCACTGCAGGTAGGTTTGTTTGCCTTCACTGCCATCTGCCAACTCTCGCCTATTTCATAAACAGGAAAAGTGAAACAATAATACAGATGATGGGGGGGAAACTCTCCTGTGAAGCCCGGACGCTGCCCCGTGCACCTTGCAGCACCTGCGATGGGGACTGGGTGTGCGTGGCTGGAGCACAGCCCTGCAGAGACAACTCCGCACGCTGCAGGCTTCCCGCCCCTCCTTCTCTTCTTCTTTTCCAGAGACTTTTATTCCATTGAAGTCAAAGTAAAACTTTCCACCCCAGTGCACTGTGTGATCTAGCATCCCGGGGAGGAAGCGCTGCGTTAGTAAAATCATATTTAGAATTCAGGATCCCTCTTCAAACGAGTCTGTGAAGTTTCTAACAGGGGTAACTAAACCTTTTCTTTTCTCAGTGGGCCACAAAAATATACCGCTTAAGGTTATTAATTTTCTCACAATATGACTCTCAAATGCTTGATGAAAAAGGATTTATATTCCAGGCAGTGAGTTCGTTTTAATTATGTTTACCTTCCCAGTCTTTCTAAATCAGATTTGATTGCATTTAATAAGGGCTTTAAATGTGTCTTAATAATATTTGGAATTAATACTGGTTTGCGAGTGTCTGGGGATGGTGGGTCCCCAGGAGACCCTCTGAAATCTTGTTGTGATAAATAATCCGAAGCAACCACCTGCGATAGGAAATATTTTGCATTTTTTTTCATCAATTTCTATGCTGGTCGGTTTGGTTTTTTACTGTGTCCACACAGCAGACGAGCTCTGCGGTGGCAGGCAGGAACAGCAGTCAGGATATTAAACTGCCGAATCGTTTGTTATTTCCTTCATGTGTGTCTCTCAACAGCCCTTTCTGTCCGTGCGGCAGGGTGTGAGGAACACAGCAAGGATGCATCCCACGGACCACGACTCCAAACCCACCATTTTCTGTCCTGGGTGCCCCAGGACACGACCCTGCGCCTGCTGATAGTGCAGGGGTGGGTTTCTTTCCCATGGGCAGCTGGAAAAAAGAAAGAAGTCCAAGAACTGTGGCAGAAAAAAAAAATAATACAGTTTTATAATAAAACTCCCCACTTTAAGCTCAAATGCTCAAACCCCACAGAGTCACCCGGGTCATGCTGCTCGGGATGTGCCACAGATAAGCTGCTGTGTGAGAACCCACCTCCAAAGGCTGTGCTTGGATGTAAGAAGTGCTTTGCCATCTCCTCACACTGCCTGAGTCCGTCACAGACACACCTTCCTGCAGGGGCAGCGGGGACATTGAAAGCATCACGGTACAAACAGGGGAGCAAGCGTTGTTTCTGACCGTGCTGTAAGTGTAATTCTCTGTGCAATGCAGGGAAGCCCTTTTTGTTAGGACCTGTGCACCAAATGTTAATCCTTATTATTATAATAATAATATTATAATATTAAAATATTAATATATTATATACTATATTAATAATATTATATTAATATTATATAATATTATTATATTGTTATTATAGTATAATAATCCATGGTGATATAAATGATCCATCAGGGTTAAAGTGCAGAGGAACAAACTACAGCCACAAAAGAACAGAAAGTTTTCAAGAAGCGGGGAGTTTGAGAACAGCAAACAGCGTGGCCGTGTTCTGCTGAGTGCGAGGAGGAGGAGCAGCACCGGGACTCCAGCCGCCTGGTCACACGCGGTTCTGCTTCGTGTAAGGGCTCCCCGGGAGGGACTACCCAAGTCGTGCAGGATTTGTGAGTTCCAGAAACTTAACATTTTTGCACACACAGAAGTCTATATTTGTCTGCTTTTTTCCTGTGTTTTGCACGTATTTTTCTCCACCCCACTTCTGTTCCAAAGAAAGGATGAAATTGCAAACACGCCCGGCACTCAGCAGCCTCTGCTCTGCATCTGGACCACTTGTGACTAGAACTCCACGCAGTGGGGTGATGCCCTCAGCAAGCCTGACCCTGAGCATGAGATCTGCCAAATCCCCTTTGAGGCTCAGCTGCCGGCTCTGGCACACCTCTGTGCTCTGGCCACAGACCCCAGGGACGGACATCCCTAACGCGGCGGGCAGTGAGATGTGACCTGTGGTTTGGGTGTTCAGGTGCTGTGAAGACATCCAGTCTTGTGCAGCAAGGTTGGAGATGAGCTGTGAGCCCCTTTCCCAGCCCAGCCGGCTCTCGATGGGCTTGCTCCATGGAGCTCAGGGTGCCCATCGCCCACTGGTCCCCGCTCGCCCAGAGCACAGGCACCACAGCACGCTGGCATCCCTCGCCTGGGGCTCCGTGGTCCAGACCTGCCAGGGGGGCAGGACACACCGTGGCCCCTCTCCTGCCCGGTACCTCGCTCCTGGGAGAGCACAAAGTGGCCTCAGCTGGGCTGAAAAGGGAATTATCCCCCTTTGATGTCACCAGGGATTTCGGGGATAAATTGGTGTTATTGGTGACTGTTAGTCATCTACTTCTGCAACCCTTTAAGAAACAAAGCAGAAGGAGATTTGTGTCTTTGATGTTAGCCGTGCGGTGAAACCACTTCAAAGAAAGATGAAACACCGCCGGTGAACTCGAGAGGTGCTCAGGTCTCGGGGAAAGCAGCAGCCCCGTGTCACATCGCTGCCTCTGCCACTGGTTACCTTGATTTCTCTGTTTCTAATTTTCTGCCTCTGATGGATATCACTGAGCTCTTTAATACCCATCTCCTGATCTCCACTGCACAGAAAAAGTTCTGCTGAGTAATTTCCAGCTATTTTATTGTACATATGGATCCTGCAATCCTCCTCCGAGGGACATTTGTCCTGTCCCTGCAGCTCTCAGCCCCAGGGACCTGCAAGTGTTGGAAACTGCAGAAACTTTTGCCCCAAACCAGTGGAAGAATCGGCATTTCTGGCTGCAGCAATCCAGCTCGTTTGGCAAAGCAAAACAGATGAGGGATTCCCGTGACACAGGCTGGAGACTAGGGATTGAAAGAAAATTCAGTCGTCTGTTAAGTTTTAGTGAGAGTTTGGAATCACAGAATCACTGAATAGTTCTGGCTGGAAGGGACATCTCAGCACCTGCCCCTGGGTGCTGCCCAGCCCCTGCCCCTGGGTGCTGCCCATACCCTGCCCCTGGGTGCTGCCCAGCCCCTTCCTGGGGCAGAGGGGAGCTGCGGGGGATGCCCTGGGCGTTACAGGGTAATTCCTAGACACACAGCACAATGTTTACAAGAAAGTTGGTATTTGCTTATCATTTCTGCAGGCAAGCAGAGCACATGGGTACAGTTTTGGTCACATTATTGGTGTTTACCGCTAGAAGGTTAAGATTTTGCTTTTTCATTTTGGTGACAATCGTTACTGCTGAGACTTCTGTCTCATCAAAAAGAGAGCCCCAAAGCAGAGAAACTTATTTCTGACACTAATTATTTCCGAGGATTATTTTTCAATATGTTGTTACACAAAACATGCCATCTGCTCCTATTATCAAGGTCGGATAAAAAATGGCAATTAGAACCCTTTAAGCACGTGGGACTGGTTTCCCCGCTGCAGCCAGCCTCCCCTCAGCACCTCGCTGCAGCGGCAAGACCAGGGGCTGTGATCCGGGGGGGCTGCGGCAGCATCGCTGCTGCTCTGGGGGTGTGCCCATGGCTGGCGGGGCATGGCCCTGGGGGACAGGCTGAGCCGCAGCTGCAGGACACGAGCCGTGCCTGGGTTGGAGGAGACACCTGTTATTCTTGCCCAAAGTTTGCCTATTCCAAGCCCAAATGTGCAGCGTTAGCCCACGTTTGCACGATGCTGCTGCCCCGTTGCAGTCCTTGGACAGGAGAACCTGTCATTCTGCATTCACAGAAAAGTCAATTTGCAATTTATTAGAATGTGCAGCAAGGTAATCTTAATGGTAACATTCAGCAACAGAAAATACATGTCAGAAAAAATCTAAGCTTGGGTCTGCAGAATACAGCTTTTGGAAAGTCAGTGTTTTTTCTACAGAAATTTCCCGCATTTAGAACCTTTTTTTTCTTTCTGAATCAGAACTAAAACATATACTTGTAATGCTTCCATTAAATTCATACATCTATGAATTTTTTATATATTAATGTATTCAAAAATGGGATGTGATCATATATATTGACCAAAATAATCATACTGATAAATCCTATTTTTGGTATTTTCAGATTTTAGTTATGATTCTGCAGAGTATTTATAAATTTGCATCATTCCTTTCTTGCAAAAATAGTTTATTTCACATATTTTTCTCTAAATAGCTTTGCCTATATCGACATCTTGCCAGCAGATGCTTTTTTGATGAAACAGCATTTTCTGAAAGGTTAAATTGGATGTTATCGGAAAATTTTCTGCCAGAGTTTCTGATGAGTCAGAGTAGTGATGTGAAATATTTCCATACAGGCTAGAAAGGTCTTTGCAGCAGTTTTCACCTTTCAGAGGGCGGATTTCTGAGTTGTTTCATCTTTTTTTCCTTTCCATTGTTTATTTCGGGTGTGCCGTGGAGCTGCTGAGTTCGGAACAGGTTGCAGCAGACCCAGGGGACAGCGCTCCTGCAAACAGTTTCCCTGGATGACAACCTGGAAGTTTAAACGCAACTTTTCCACCAGCGCACCTGTGGTCCTCGTGTCTGTCATCTCCATGTGCATTTGAGGAGATGAGCTTCTCAGTGGGAAATTTAAAAGAAGGAACGCATCTCGAATGGAGCCACTGGAAAAGGCATCTCCGCAACCCGTGCAGTTTTATGGTCACAAGGCGCAGTTTTCTGTGTTGTTTGTTTTGGGTTTTTTGGGGTGGTTTGTTTTTTTTTTTTGAGAGTTCCTGGTCCAACAGTGACTCTGTGTTTGTGCTGCATGCTTCCTACTGCAGCTGCTGGCAGCTGGATTGAGCCCTACCTGGATTTTCCAGCAACCCTCCTCCATCCAAGGAGAGCACACAGACACAACCAGCCCTTGCTGTGCCTCCTGAAAACTGTTCTGCAGAGTGGTCACTGGCAGCCTTTGTTTTTCAGCTTGTTCATGGTAATGACGGTAGTTAAGATACAAAGAGAAATGCTTCAGCCCCTGGTGGGCTGCGGACCTGGCCTGGAGCTCATCCAGCCAGGGGGGGATGGAGCCTGTCCCTGTCCCTGTCCCTGTCCCTGTCCCTGCCACCGCCCTGTCCCAGCGTGGGTGCCACAGGGCTGCCCCGTGGTTGGGGTCACAGTTGTGCTGGGGACACCCCGCTGCTGGCTGAGCTGCCCTCTGGGACACCCCTGTGCTCCCTGCTCCCCAACAACACACCCCACGACGGCGGTCCCCAGGGGTTGTGCAGCATGGGGTGACCCACAGGGATGGCAGCTGGGGACAGAATGACAACCCTCAGACTTGACCTTGGGCTGGGAGCTGGCACAGCCCTGCAACATCTGGAGATTGTTCAGGTATCATCCGCCAGGGGGGTAAGCTTGGCAAGGTCCGAAGCCTCACCATCCCCTATTCATCATTGTGTTGGTTTAAACAGGGTGGAAGAGGCGCAGGGACTGTGCCACCAGGTCAGCATCCCACCTCCAGCGCTGTGACTATGTGACAGAGACACTTCCCTAAGGGGATGTCATGGCTGTGTCCCTCGCCCTGCAGAGCCTGGGGAAACGGGAGGAAACCAACATGGACCAGGAGAGCTGCCTTTGGGAGCCGCCCTAGCCCCAGCGGCAGGGACCGTGGGGAGGTGAAGCTTTGCTGTGCCCCAGAGTCCCGTACAGCAGCCAGCAGTGTTTGCTTCTCTAGACACTGCCCGTCGGGTTCCTTCGCGATGCTCTATGCTACGGACAGCGACCTGCAGCACAGGCAGCTCCAGGAGCTACGCATCGGGATCCAAACCAGCGTCCACCCCCGCTGCTGGCAGCCTGCGGAGCATCCTCCACTCCTGACCCTGTGTCGCTACGTATTTGTGGGGTTATTTTAAAGTAGATGAAACAATTTATTACTTTTAAGACTTTCAATAGCTAAGAAATCATTGTCTAGCAATTTCTGCAAATAGCTTTGAGAGTACTGTTTGAGAGACTTCTTTTTTTGTTTTGTTTTTTTTTTCTTTTTCTTCCCTGAGCTGTTAGTACATTTTGAAGTGGAGCCTTTGTTGTTTTTATTTGAAATTGCTGGTCCTTGCAGAAAGCCCATCTCTGAGATGGGAGACCTGGGAGAAACTAATAATTTTCATTTCACAAATATTTCATTTTTCACATGAAAAGAAAGTCCACTTCCAGGAAAGGTGAAATACCACTTGAAGGAGCAACTTTAGGATGTAAACGCTGGTGGGAATTCAACCTGCTGCACAAGAACTGTGATATTTCCACGGTATAATATTTGATATTTCCGCAATAAATTTCCCCCTTCCCAGCACAGCTCTGCAGAGCGGTTCCACCTGAGGGAACTCACACCATACGGAGCCAGAAGTGGTCGGGTACTGCTGCCCCAGCCCTGCAGGAACCTTCCTGCACCTTTTTCAAGAAGGGAGGGGGCTTGATGCGATGAAGATGTGCTGATGTGGGGTAACTTGAGAGCAGCTCTGTGTCCCGTGGGGAAGCAGAGATGACGATGGTCCCCAGGTGGGGATGGGGGTGCGACAGGGACTGTCTGAAGCACACGAACCCCCCGACCCCCCAGCTCCCCTCCCTCCCCAGGGTCTCGGTGCCATGCTAGCAACCCCGTTGCTAAAGCTCTGCAAAGCTTTGCTTCACAGCTGAGCAGCAGCTGCTCCTCAAAAACAAATATTCCATTATTTTTCTTTTTCTGACTGAATTTTCTCTCCTAATGGAGCAGCTTCTCTGTTTCGGATTTGATTTATTTCTCTGGATGAACCTTCCCTATCGTGATGACAAAGCTGCAGGTGTGTATCAGAGCCAAACCAACTCAGAAAACCCAAATTTCTTGTAGAAACCAGATGTTTCACCGTAAATGCTTCTCCCACGCAGAGCGGCCAGAGGAGCAGAGAGCACGCGCCAGGCGTGCAGGATGCTGTGAGGAGGTGAGAAGGTGCCGAGGTTCCCTGAGGGCGATGTGAAAATCCGTAGGGAGACGGGAACAGCACTGAGCGCTGTACCGGGAGTGGTCTTGCTCTCGCCAACAGCTCACAGAAAAATAAATCAACTCATTAGCATTGAACTGGTGCCCAGCGTTGGCAGCGTCTGTGCTACGACACAAAGTGCTCACCTGCNCTTGAACTGGTGCCCAGCGTTAGCAGCGTCTGTGCTACTTTTTGAGAGGAACACTGTCTACGACACAAAGTGCTCACCTGCACAAACTCAGGGAAGTATAGATAAATAAGAGTTAGGAACACATATCACCAGAAAAGTAGCTCTGCAAGAATCTTCCTGCTTATTTCCAGGAAATATATGGTTGGAAGACCATTAAAATAAAGCCAATAAAAAGTAAAAGAACAGAAAGGTATGTGAAGAGTTTTTATTTGGCTATAATAAAAGAAGTCTATCAAAACTGGAAAGAGAAAAAGAAAATGAACTGCATAAATATTTTTCATACATAGATGTTAAAGGACATCACTGTGCTGATGGCAATGTTCTCAAGTAGAAAAATAATGCTGCATAAAGTTAATTTCCAGTTATACAGCGATACCCAGCAGAAAGAGAACGTAGCAGTACTGCTGGGCTTGGTACCTGGCTGGCAAAGGAAACGCGTTTGTGATCCCCAGGCAGAGTATTGACATCTGCGGGCTTCCCTCTGCAGTCACACACATCAGCCGGACTGACCAACCCGCATTTACAACCACTCAAAGGAATAAAAAATAAACAGTTTATTTATTATATATATTTGAACATCTATTTATATATTTATATTTCCATATTTGTGTTTGTGGATACATCTCAAAATTTACCCGCAATTTTAAACCGTGAACTTAATGATCCTCTGCTTTTAAAAGAAGATGAGGTTGGGTAGATGAGACACAAGGTTCTCAGTGTCCAGGGACTGCATCGTCATTAATAAGAAATGCGCCTCTGAGATCCAATTTCTCAGACACTGATCATACAGAGCACTGTCTTTGGGAAACAGTCTCGGTTCTCCACGGCGTGTCCTTCCTGCGGGAAGCTCTGGTTTCCAGCCACCCCAGCCACCGACGGATGGTTTCCAGCTGGTACAGAGCTTCCCAAAGCGCTGACGTGTGTGATCAGTGCTAATAAAGGTCTCTCCAAAAAGACTGCTCCTCAGAGGTTTCCCCGAACACGCGGAGTTCCCTGACCTTTTATTACGACCCATCGTACCATTGCCGTGCGATGAGCAGTCAGCAGCAGAGTAACAAAGTCGTTAGCAGCAGGGAGCAGTGACAGCGCGGCAGCAGGAAATCACCGCGTTACTCACCCGTCATCACCTTGGGACACCCGTCAAGGCTTTGCAGGAACCCCCTGCCGCACACCATCCCCCTGCCCCCCTGTCCCCGCAGAGCCATCTCCCTGCAGCTGTGGCACATCTGGGGACACCTCCAGATGCTGGGGTGCAGCAGCCAGTGCAGCCGGGACGGACCCCAGGAGCGCAGTGGTCCCCAGGGGCTGCGACATCCGTCATCTGTGTGATGGGCACCATCCATCATCACTGGTACCCGGGCGGGCCCCGCTTTCGCACAGACAGCGTTAACGGACAAATCTCACGTGTGTCAGCTGTGAGGGCATGGGTGGGGACTAAGGGCAGCTATTTACAGAGCTGCTCACGTATTTTCTGTCAACTGCTTCCAACAGTGTTTATTTTCTGACAACATGAAATTTTCTTTAGAAACATTATGTTCCTGCAAAAATGCAGAGCTTACCAAAAATCATAAAGAAAACTAGTCTTCCAGTTTTAGCCAAAAGGAATCCATGTTTGCAACTCTTTTTTCAGATTCAGGATGAAAATTGTTTTGAAATAACTTAAATTTCCCAGGGAATAAACATTTCAAGTTCTGAAACCTTCTAATTGCACATTTTACTTCAGTTCCTCATCTTGCCTGCTTTGAAGTGCAGGCCTTTCTGGAATAATCACACGTATCAGGATTTTTCTGCTCTTAACTAAGAAAAATGTATTCCAAAAAGATTTTTAATGAACCGCTTACAGCAAACTGTTTACATCCTGATACAGTAAACACCATCATGCATTTTAGTTATCTTTCCAGAGTAACAATGACATTTCTTTGTGCCTCTTCCAGTGAATTGGTGTTACTGCGTTGACATGGAATATGTCTAAGTTGTTTATTTTATTTTATTTTATTTTATTTTATTTTATTTTATTTTATTTTTGCCTTTCCCATATTAACACTAGCATCTCTCTCACCAGGAAATGACCCTTTCCTCCAGCTAAAAGCCTGAGCTATAACGAAGAACGCTGCAGTGATAACCAACATCTCCAGTCATTAAGAATCGGAGGCTCACGGGATGGTTTGGGTTGGAGGAGAAGCGTGCCACTCTCAGCAGGAGGTGCCCTGTTGGGACACGAGCACGGAGGGGGATTTTCTGCACCAGCACCGCAGAGCTCCCTGGGCTGCCGTGTTTTGGGGTCACAGCAGGAAGCAGAGAGGGTCAAAGATCGGAACAGTGTTGGGGTGGCTGCACAAGCGCCCTCGTTGCGTGGCACAGGACAAAGGTCCAAGCCCTTGTTCCACCCGAGCGCCTTTCCTAGACCGTGCCAAGGCTGCTCAGATGAGCGAAAGCCTGTTCAAGCTGCCGGGAGCAGCGTGGTGTCACCACAGCTCTGGGGACACCAGGAAAACCTCTGTCCGTGGGGACGGAGCTGTGGAAGCTTGTTCTGAGCCAAGGCAGCTCCTCCTGAGGCTGTGCGCAGACAGCTGCTTCCTGCTCCTGCACCCACACCCTTGAAAATACATTCGTGGGCAGAAAAACCTCTGCATAGATTTTTAATACATAAATTTTGATTTGGAGAAGGAAAAAAAAAAAAAAAGAGACTGTTCCAAACGTGTTTGTACCTAAATATGACATCTGCTATTTTTGTTCCGGGTAAAAGGACACAATGTTGTGTTCCTGAGTAAGTAATCCTCTCCAGGATTTCCTGGAGAGTTTGTCCTCAATGAAAGATAAATTATCAATATAAAAATCCATTCATTTCAGTAGCAAACATCTTAAGAAACAAATTGAATCGGGAACTTTCCCATGAGTACTGGAACGGCATAAACTCCAGAAAGCCTGGGGAAAATCTTTGATTTATTGTATTTATGAAAGATTTTCTTAGACAGCCTTTCTCTGAATAATAATATAATAACATCAGAAATAAATAATGGTTTTGAGGGAATTCTATATTTAATACAGTCTCTCAGGTTGATTGCTATTAGCTTGACATTTCCAGGACCAGATTTCCAGCTACTTCATTCTCAGCTGAAGGTAGAAGGAGAACTGCAGATTGAAGGAGCCTCGAATTTTCACATTTAACAATTGGCTGTTTCTTCTGCAGAGGAAAATGCCCGTGTTAGAGCAAAAACACTTGGCAAAACTTACGTGTGGGGCTGTAAAACTCCGTCACCAAAGTAAATAGAGTGTTCAGTCCTGAGTGGGGTTAATACCTCTTCCCAGCTAGCAGGAAAGTTTAGAAAAAACGGTGAGTCCCCAGCCTGAAGGAGTGCATCATTCAAGCCCAGACAAAACCTGCTGTGCTTCAGGTTGTCTAAAAGATGTTCTCATGTCAATGATAAAATTGGTGCTACAAAATAAGGATGTGGCTGTCCCTGGCAGACGTCTGCGCAGGTACCCTCTGTGATGTGGTTTGTATTGCTATTATTCTTTTTTTTTTTTTTTTTTTTTTTCTTTTTTGTTTATGTTTT
>VZTO01027400.1:81815-103847 GCA_013400615.1 Syrrhaptes paradoxus
ATTCTTTTTTTTTTTTTTTTTGTACATTGATGATTCTGTGTAGGTGAGCAACAGGCAGCCAGCCTGGGAGGCTGGAGGAGGTCACCAGGACAGGACAGCAGCAGCGGGGCACAGGAGCCGGGCACCCCAAGTGAAAACGGCAGAACAGCGTCCGCATCATCTCTCCTTGTCTCCTCTCAGGGGTACCAAAGCGAGCACCAAGCAACCGGCAACTGAGCTGCAAGAGCTGCTGCTTCCAGAGCCATTGTCACCCGCCTCAGCAATTTCCTGCAGAACAGCAAACAGTTTATACAGTCCTCCCAGGGGAAAAACAGAAAGCTAAAGGGATAAATGACCAATTAGGCTGCCTCATTGCAGATCTAAGAGCAGGGCCAGCAATATGTGATGGAAAAGCAAAACGCACGGGGACCCATTTAAAGAAAATGCTCCTTTCTCTGGCTGTGCTTTTGCTGAAGATAAACCTCTGCCTGAACAAAAGGAGTTTTCCTCTCCGCAGCCCTGAGCACGGGGAAGAGGAACTGCTGGAAACACACGTCCAGAGCCCACAGCTTCAGCTCCAGGCAGATTTTTCTGGCTGGAAGTGCTTTTTGGTGCCTCTCTGCTCGCACAGCAGGGTATGCAGCCACACGTTACCTTCCCCTCCAGCAAAGGCAAGAAACCCACTTCGGGAACAAAGCCGCCTGCTTTGACCACAGCATCTTGGAAGCAGCAGGTGGGCACCTTCTTGTCTCTGTACCTGCAGGGACAGGGACAGCACATTGGTTTTTCTTCCTTTCCCCGTACTCAGATCTGTGCTCCTCCGTTCCCCTCGTGCTGGCTGGCACCCGTGTTAGCTGTACGCAGCCATCACTTTCCAACTTGTTTCCCACCTTACTTCGGGTGTGAGGTGTTCAAAGGGCAAAAAATATTTATGCAATTATTTCCCAGAAGCCAGAGTGTGCCCTGTGCCTGTGGACAGGGAGGTCAGCAGGACAAGCACGGGGAAACTCCTGCAGGGAGCCGTGGCCGGAGCAGCGATGCTCTTGCACAGGCACAGGCGGGATATCATCTGAGGATGCTGAGAACACTCACACCACCAGACACGGCTGAAGTGCCAGTCGCTGACACCCGCACTGTGCCATGCTCTGCCCCGTGCCCCCACGACTGTGCTGTGCCCCCACCAGCCACATCTGGGTGGGACCCCCTTCCCAGGCTGTGCTCCCGGATGGTTGCCTGAGGGCTCCTGGACCCCCCTGTTCCCAAGGAAGGTGCAGGCAAACAGGGAAATGGGTGGAGAACCTGCCCAAGGTGATCCAGCCGTTTTCAAGGTGTACTGGCTGTGGCAGGGGGTAGCCAAGCCCTCCTGCCCCCTCCTGTGAAAGGGGGAGGTGTGTGTATAACCCCACACTGGGGCTTGCTGGGGGATGATGAGAAGGGCTCGTCTCCCATCACCAGCTGCAGGAATTGCTGCTTTCAGTTTAGTCTCATCCACAGCCAGAGCGGGGAAGGAGCAGGGGGGATGTGGGTACCCCCACGTGCCTATGGAAAGCCTGGACATGCCGCCGGGATGCAGAGGAACACACAGAGCCAGGCGGGACAGGGGCTGTGCTGTGCCATGGGAACGGGGATAAGAGCAAGTGAATGCTCAACTTCCCTTTCAAATGTTACAGAATCCGTTTCAATGCAAATATCCATATGGGATGTCTTCCAGGCAGGGAAGAGGCTTGTGCTCATGCTGCATCTCCACGGCAACTCTGCCACAAAGCTGGTGGTGTGCCGCTGAACCAGCTCTTCCCTGGAGCATACACACGGGCGCTTTATCTGGGAACATCAGCCCTGCTCAGTCTCCAGGCTCTTTGGTACCTGTGCTGGAAATCCACCCGGCAGCAACCCAGCGAGGTGTCACGCCCCGGCACATGGCGCAGGGGGGGATGTGCGGCAGGAGCAGCCCCCGCACGCTGCCCCGGAGCTGCAGAGCACTGACCGTGCTGCCGACAGCATCCCCGCCGCCCACATTGCTTTTCCTGCTGTGTGCGCTCACAAACAGGCTTTAGTGACGTCTGGCAGCCATCAAGCAGCACATCGCCATTGCTTCTCCTTTCACTCCTCATGAATCCTTTTTTCATCTTTAGGACCAGTCTGGTGTCTTAATCTGGGCAGAAATGGGGATATACATTATGGAACAGCGGGGCGGCATGCTGAGCGCTGCCCTGGTACTCCTGCATCGCCAGTGTACGATCGACCAAGCTGAAACATCATTGTAGGAAGCGTAACGTTTCTGAAAAAGAACAAACCGGTGGCAGCTTTGTTTTCTAATGAGTTTTCTGTCAGACGGGAATTTCTAAGCAGGTTAGCAAACGTGTTCTCCCAGGGATTTCCTGCACCTCCTGCTCTGTACGTGGACCGGAGCACTGTCCCCCCACCCCCGGGCAGCTTTTCCAGGCTTGCTTCCCGTGCATGTCTTGATACCTCCGAGCATCCTCCTCCCCGGGGGACCCGCCCTGCTCATCACAGGGGTACAGCATCTGGGAGGGAGAGCCCCAGGGTTGTCCCCACGGTCTGGCAGCCACCAGTAGCTTTCAGCCCATGCGACCACGGGTCATCCAGAGAAACCTTCCAAGTGCCACTGTGGGACACTGTGGCAGTGCTGCTGTCCATGCCCCTGGGTGGGCTCGGCACCTCTTGTGCAGACCCGGCCACTCTGCTGGATTCCCCAGACCCAGCCCAGGGGCAGGAGTTAGCAGCATCGCACAAAGCCAGCCCCAAAGCCCAAAGATGTAACCACTTATTTCATCCTGGCAGAAGTTCCCGTGCCTGTAAATACAAAACGTTTTGGATTTACTCTCTGCTCCTGGGCTCCAGACCCTCCTGCTCCTGTCCAGGTCCCTGCACAGCTGTAGGCTTTCCCAAGCCAGGATCTCGTTGATCCCCCCAGGAGCACAGCTGCAGAGGGGACACAGAGCTGTCGGGGAGCATAGCCCCCAGCATGGGGACCCTGTGCCAGCGGTGGGTGCTCAGAGGGTCTCCTGTGCATTGACAGCACAGACCCGCAGCCGGGCTCTGAAATAATTCACACTCTGAGTAAGGAGGGAAAGGAATCGTGCTGGCTGCAAAGCACGGCCCCAGCTGTGCAAGGAGACTCTGCTGCTGCTGAGGACAACATCTGGTGGCTGCTGACCTTTTCCGAGCCGTGCCTCCCGCCCTGGCAAACCGTGCTCTCTGCGCTGCCAAAAGAGCCGTCAATTACAAATGCATTACCCCAGCTCCACAACGTGAGGCCAAAAATTGTTGCTTATTCATTCTGCAGGTACTCAGAGCGTGTTTACAGAGAGCTTTCCACATCAAATAGACTAAAAAATTAATTGACCTCACCTGTGAAGAGACATTAGCAAAAAACAAAAACCAAAAAAATTTGGAAGTAAGGTCTCCACTTGCATATGTGGATGCTCCATGGGCAGAGACAACCCATCCCACCCTGCACTGTGTTCGGTTGGTCACTGGGACCCCTGCAGAGGCAGGGGGATTCCCTCGACACTGGGGCCAGGCTGGGGGCACGGGGTGCAGGACACCGCAGCATCGTCCTGCCCATGGCAGAGCTGGCTGCTGATTTATCAGACAACTATGTGTGTGGTTCAGGAGATGGGGCTTCACCTACAGCTCCTCCAGCTTCCAGCACGGCAGGGAGGGAGCATAGGAACAACAGAGCTTTAATTGAAGGAAGAAATGAAAACATGGAGACTGACCAAAAAAAAAAAAAAGGAGCAGCAGCATGTGTTAATGTGAGACTAAATTACAAGTATAACATCTTTGCTGGAGATGTTCAATTTTACAGCCTCTGTCTGGAGACATCTGTAATAATTACACGGCAGCTCCAGGGAAGTCCCGGGCTGGCCGGGTGAATCAAGGAGCCTGTCTGTCTGTCTGTCTGTCTGGGGTGTGGCAGCAGCGGCTGCACCGAACAGGACCCTCCTGCCCCCTCGGTGTGTGACCAGCGACACGCACGGCTGTACGATGCTCCTGAGCAGGTCCGCGTTCAGCAAAGCGAGATCCAAGCAGCCCATGCGGTGCCGGGAGAAGCAGCCTCTCGTGGCCTCACTTCCTCAGCAGAGGTTCCTGCAGCCGTGTGCGGTGCAGGGCTGGCCGTGCCCCCGGCAGCAGCGCTGGGGGAGATGCCGGCAGCAGCACCCCGGGTTTGTAGGGCTGAGGCTCAGTCTGCGGGAGGCAGGAGCAGCAAAAACTCCGGGAGCACGGACAGAGAGGCATCTGGCAGGAGGATGGGTCCTGGGATGCTGACGAGCTCCCAAGCATGTCTGCAGTGCCAGTGGCTTATCGTGGGCTCGTCAGGCAGCCCTGGGCTGCCTGCACCGATGCTGTTGATGCTTCTGCTTGGTCACAAGGATGCGCCTTTCTTCCAGTGCTTGTTTGCTCTTGAGTTCTTATATTGCTTTTGTTTTTCATGTCAGACTTTTAACGGAGAGGAAAGACAGCCAGGGAGATTGTACAAAGAGCAGCATCCTCACCCAAACACTGCGAAAGATTTTCTGAGGAACCTGGACAGCTTCCTTACAGATTGCCCCTCTCCATGGATGGAAATAAAAATCAAACATACAACCTACTGAGATGCCCAACACGGAGAGTTTGGGTTCAAGCCCACCTTTCTATGGCAGCAGAGCAAACAATGATGTTGAGATCAAACCGCTGCTTTCAGTGAATGGCAGAAATGTTAATACTAGTGGGTTTTTTGTCTTTTTCCAACTAGTTCTACATAAAAGTGCAAATTGTATTTGCTCTGGGCCCCTAGATACTATCTCAAAGTTAATAAATATCTACCGCCTCACACTTAAACTGCGCTGCTCTGGGAGAGCCGTCCGCGAACACTAAAACAATACTATTACCGAGATGTCAAAATGTAACCGAACGTGGCTCTGGAACTGCTGTCTGCTAGGGAAATTAAAAATAATGATCAGGTTACAAATGCCATCTTTTGCATTTGAATAGCGGCGCGGAGGCAGGCATTGTAGCGCGGGTGTTATCTCCGAGCAGGTAAATGGCGCTGGCAGCCCCTTATTTATGTTCCTGCCATAAACATGCCTCCAAAATTTGTTGTCAGAGTATTGTTGTTTTCCTACGAGATATACGATGTGAATACATTAACAATGTGAGGGTCTGCTTCTTTCCCTAACACACGCTTTACTCCGTTATCTGTAATGAATTCACTGCAAAATTAAATAGCTGTGTAACCCGCCGCGGAGGGCCGGGAGCAGATCAGGCGATGAGCTCTTCGTGTCGTTCTTGTGCAGCTGAAACACATGAATCTTTCCAGGAGCTAAAAGCAAGACGAAACAGGGAATTCATTTTTAATCTGGGCACTATCCCAAAGCAGATATGTAATTCATTTCCCATAACCTGAGAAAGATGGAACACTAGGGAGCAACGCTGAAAAAAACCCAATCAATTGGAAAATGGTGGGTGCTTCCTCTTCAGGTCAAGAAAAGTCCAAGGTCAAACCATCTTGGCCCTGTCCAGGGAAAACAGAAGCATTCAAGCTTGTTACACCCCAGGAGAGACTGCTCTTCTGACAAAACCAGATTTACGTGGGCTGAGGGCGTGTGTACTCCTCGCTCCCCGACACTGACCTGGAGCACTGCCCATGCTGGCATTTGCCTCCCATGAAGGGACATGTTGGTTGTGGGTCCATGCACATCCTCCAAGGTGGTCAAAGTGGGGCAGCAGCAGGGGGAACATGGTTCATCCTGGACTTAAGCATCACGTAGCTTCTGACACCAAGCTTAGAGAAGTGTGCTGCTCTCCCTGGAGGTCCCAGAGCTCACAAGAGAGGCAGAGAAAGGGCTTAGGTGTCACCTGGGAGACTGCTAAAACCCAACACACTCCATCAGCTTTCCTCTGCCTTCCCGCTCTCACCCTCTCAGCCAGTTCTTCTGGCTCCAGCTCTCCCACTCCCGGTGTTCCCCACCTGCAGCCACTCATCCCCTCCAATTATTTTATTGCTCAGTCCCTGTCAGCCCTGAGTTTTCCCCTTTCCACCTGTCATTCCTCACATCCTTAACCTTTGTGATTTTTGGTCATTTTGAACATTTGCCTGCGTTATTTGGGGTTTTTTATGTTCTAAAAGCTGAACTACCTGCCGTACTTGGATTACATATATCCCCGGAACAGAAAACCTTGAGGGGTGTTAATTGTAGAAGTGTGTGCTCAGGCTTTGCTGTGGTTGATGCCTCTGGCTCAGCATCAACAAGGAAGATTGTGTGGACACGCAGGGTGGATGGATGCTGTCATCCTGGGATGCTGTACAAATATTCTGAGACCTGATGGACATGTGCTAGGTTACTCTTCTCTTTATGATACGTAACATCCACCTCTGCCCCTCTGCAGGAGCTGTGGTGGCAAGCTCCAGCTCAGCTGGGGCTCACCGGAGCCATGGTTTGAGCTCTGGGGACAGAGGTGCCTGGGGACACCCCAGTGGCAATCACAGCACGCCAGAGCTTTCTCTGTCTAAAATTATCCATGCTTCCAGATTATGTAATGGAGGAGAAAGTACTGAGTAGATTATTTCCAGAGAAGAACTAACAGTCCTTGCTTGTAAGTGCCACCGGGAGCCGCGTCAGGCTGCATGTACCTTAACGTGAGCAGACACTCGTGCTGGTGTGGGGGGAGCGCGTGACGTCCAGGCACGCAGCTAAAGTGTGCGGAGACTTGATATGGCTCTGGGAAATCTGCTTGTCTGCCCTGCTCTGCGTCACCGCAGATGAAGGGTTCTGTAAGCACGTCAGGATGGTCCAGCTGCAAAACGTAAGACTAGAAAGAAGTAGGTCCTGAGCAGGCTGCAGTTGCTCAGTTACCACTGCAGAGTCTAGTTTAGCCATGGGGGTCCTGGTCAGTTCTTCTTCACTGGTGGGACTGCAGGAACAAACCTCTGAGGTGTGCGAGCCACGCCGGTACCCTGCACCTGAGGATCCAGCCCAAGACAGGGACATACAGGAGCACAAAATGAACATATGACTTCTCATAAAAGATATATCATAAGGCACACACACACACACACACACACACAAAAGCTTTTGAGAAAACCGAGCCGTTTCAGAGGATCATGTAGGTGAAGGGGGGTCCTTGGTGAGCACTTCTACTGGACCTGTGGAAAGATCTAAATCAAAAGAGACGTGTGAGGGGGAGGATGCTTTTATTCATTTGGGCCCTGTCAAAGTACTGTCCCTGATTCACTCTGAAGTATTTTGCCTACGGCTATTCAGAAGAGCACTTCTGCTTATACTACCGTACGCAAAGCTGAGCTAGATCACAGCCCTGGCAAAGCTGCTGAGAAGGTCCTTCCCTAGTGCTGCTCAGGCTGCTCACCTGACGTGCCCTGGAGAATGATCTTGCTTAGATCTAGTGGTGTTTAAAGGGACGTTTTAGGGCTTGAAATACAGAAAACCATTGTTAGATTCAGGAAAAAATAACCTCATTTTGCAGTTAGTTACAGTCATGCCCACCTTGTCTCTGGATTGTCTATAAACAAGGCTCTTCATGCTGTCATGCAGGTGGCATCTGACACAGAAGGCAGCGTGGTTCAGCTCCGAGGGCAGCCACCAAAGCCCTGCGGGTTCACCGTGCTCGCTCAAGTACTTGCACAAATGGATGCTCAATATTATTTTGTAGCAATCTGCTGGTTTGGGCTGGGTGGGAGCTAGTTTTCTTCATAGGAGACTGTATGGGGCTGTTGGATTTGCACTGAAAACAGTGCTGATAACAGAGGCATGTTGTAGTTACTGCTGAGCAGTTCATTGCTGCCCCTCGCCCTGTCCAGCTGTCATGGGGATGGCTGAACCCACCCACCACAGGAAGCAGTGGGTGAATCCCTGATTTTACTTTGCTTGTGCATGCAGCTTTTGCTTTACCTGTTAAACTGTCTTTATCTCAGCTCACAAGTTGTCCCATTTTCACGCTCCGGACTCCCTCCTATCCCTTGGTGGGGAGTGAGTGAGCGGCTGACTGGGATGAGCTGCCCACCCGGGTGAACCACAACAGCCAGGGTCACACTGCTAGGCACGCATCAGCATGCGTGAGGAGACAGCTGTCTGCTCGGTTCCCAGTGACAAAAAACCAGTGCCTTCTTGCCTGTCCCCTCTTGTGTGACCCTCAGGACTCACCTGGCCACATCCGCCGCCCACGGAGCCCCGAGAGCTCACTGGTGTGCTCTGCAGCAAACTCAGATGCTGTGGAGATGGTGCAGGAAGGAGCAGAGGTCGGGGGGGAAGGAATGTCACAGCACAAGGCAGCCTGTGACAAATAATACATTTTTTTTCCCTCTCTAGTAAACCCATGGAAATGAGCTGGCAGAAAAAGCCAAAAAAGCCTGCGTAGCAACTTAAATCAAAGCACCTGCTGTTGGCCATTGTGATTTCCTGATCCGTTCTCTCTTGGGATACATGAACCCAGTTGGACTGGAGTGGAATGACTGTCCTGCTCCTCATTTATAAGCTTGATTATTGTCCTGATTATCCTCCTGCTTGTCTCCTCAGGGGTCACTGCCATCCTTGTTAAACCCTGGACCCATCACCTCTGTTCTCCTGGATGATCACCCCTGGGCTGAGCAGCCCCTTTGCCCAGTCCCTGTACCCCTCTAGCCTTTCCCAAAGCAGTCAGCTCACAGCTCCCCAATCCCTGCCCCTCCGTCTGCCCTCCCTCCAGCAGAGGATCCCAAATCTCTGGGCAAGCATTGTGGTTTTAGAACAATTAAAAAAAGAGGGAAATATTTTATGGCAAAATACCATTGTTCGCTACAGTTTAGCTTTTGGGGCCATTTAACTGCCAAGCTTTTCTAACCGTTCAGGCTGTTAGGAAGATAAAGTGTTCAGTTGTTCCACGGTACGAGGCAAGCAACTGTAGCAAAAAATACAGAAAGATGCAATATGAAACGAAAGTCTTTGCTGGGCTTGGTATCTGTTTTATCTCATTTCAGCTCTTTTGTGTTTCTGTGTCAATGGAAACCAAGTCCAGCCTCTCCCCCATGTTGCTCACACACCCTCCGAGACCCCCACTCCACACCTCCCCATCCTCCCGGTCATCCTTAGCACCGTGTCTTTGCAGGACAACCTCACAGCAGAGGCAGCCCCTGGCACGACGGCTGAGAATCCTCCGTGGGACCTCGTGCTTGCACGGGGCTGTGCGGCGAGGAGCTGCCGAGAGTGATCCCTTTATGCGCTCTGATGCATTTTGCCCAGCCAAGATTATTTTTTCCGGTTGTTGTGTTCATAAGGATGTTATTTAGTGAAAGGATTTACTGGAAAAATTGAAAAAAAGAGAGAAAAAAAAGTACCCTGTGAAGGAGTGTTACCTGTCTGGCTTTAACAGCAGGATTTATTGCCTTTTAATTGCTTAGGAATGCAATGTGTTTGCCTTAAGGAAATGATTGCTATCTAATTGTTGTATTTGTCTGATAAAATCTAGCTATCATTTTAATTACACTTATGAAAATCTTTGTGTCTTTCCCGATTTCCGCACACCGGACGCGATGTCCTGCAGCAGGTGTCAGCGGCAGAGCTCTGCGGCGTGGGCAGCAGGTCTCCCCCGAGCAGCGCTGCCCTTGGACGCGGTGTGCGAGCGCCCGTGCTGACTCCTGCCCGGGTCCGCCGGTGCTCCATGTGGGTTTTCAGGAAGCACGTCGTGGAAAAGTGCTTTGGGCAGACTTGGGGCTGGCACGGGAACAGCAGGCGACCACGGGCTACTGGAAATCCTGACGGCTCCGTCCCTGCCCGTGACCTCCCAGCACCTCATCCCAGGGTCTGGCTTCATGCATGATGCTCATCAGTGTGACTGTGGCTTGGGTTCTGTAGGCAAAAAAAAAATAACAGGAGAGAAAAAGAGAGATTTTTGTCAGTATGACACTAATTATTTTTTCTGCTAATTAAAAAGCCCATAATTTATAAATTAGCATTCATCAGTCTACAGACTGTACATCACTCAGATCAAAACACGACACACGATTCAAGTGAAACATGTGAGCAAACCCAACTTAATAGTTTAAATCCTTCGGGAGGCTGCACCATATCCCTGTCAAAGAAAGTGCTGAGGGAGACCAGAGACTTTTTATCATCACAGAAATATCTTACTGCTTTCCTTTCTGCTTTCTCTCCTTATCTACTGCATTCATACCCTCCAAGATCTTACATTTTATTTTTGCTAGAATTGTTCACCGAATTCAGCACAAATTCACAAATGATTTATCAGCTTGAAACTACATCTCCCATACATATGCTGGCTTTGTAAAAAAAAAAAAAAACAAAACAATTCCAGTTTGAAAAGCAGAGGTCTGACTTAAACCAAAGGGAAAGTTTTGGAAGAAAATTCAGAAGTTCACTCAACTGAAATCAGTGTCCAATGTCTGTCACTTGTGTCCCTCGAGGCGCCTGGCAGTGCCAGTGTCACGTACATCCAGAAATGTGTTCGGGTGTTTTCCTGCCTTTACAACTAGAAGCTGTCCTTGATCCCAGGATGGTTTGGGTTGGGAGGGACCTTAAAGCCCACCCAGTGCCACCCCCTGCCATGGGCAGGGACACCTCCCACCAGCCCAGGTTGCCCAANCCATTTGCAAACAGACTGTTGAGGGCTTTGGGATTTTGGAGGATGCCCATCGATGCTTTTTCAATGTCAGCTGTTGCAACACTCCATACGAAAGAGAACTAAGTGGCTTTATTTTGCTTTCTGCTGGCTGTATACCCACAATGACTCATGCTCTGTACTTTTTCTGCTGGCACAGACCTGTTCAAAGCCCCTCTAGGATCTAGCACAAATAACCCAGTGCAGAGCCACGACTAAACCTGTGCTGGACATTCATTTCTGTTCCGTTTCTCATTCACATCACTGCACGGCTCCTGCAGGGCTTGGAAAGCAGGGATTTTTGGTGACATCCCAAAGCCATACGTACATCCAGTGAAAAGCGATTTGAATCTGGTAAAAATATGTCTTGCAATAAATAAGTATCTAGGCTGCCAGACTGTGTTTCTGCCTCTCCCATCATTAAAGTCGTGCTCCTCCATCCTTCTTCCCACCCGCACCCCCTGCTCTGTCCCACAGCACCCCATCTTTCCCCTCGCCATGCCGGCTCTATGGACTGGTCAGGCTGGAACCACGTTCTCGTAGAGTTTGGCAGAAAACTCCTGGGCTGGGGAAGAAGTGTCCGGAGGGCCCAGGGGCATCGCCTGGTACGCATTCAAGGTTTCTCTCAATTGCTATCTGCAAAGCAAAATCAGCTCAAAAATAAAAGATGAGGATCTCAGAAAGCTGAAAATTTCCTTTAATTCCTTTGCCCTACAGTTCGGGTTAATGTCCAGTTTGCGATTCTTATCAAAATTCGTTTGGAGAAATGCATCTATAGGTAGAGCAGGAAAAACGGGAAAAGAACTTTTTGTTAATTGCTCAAAAGGGTCCATAGGCCTGGGATGGTTTGTGAAATCCACTCCCAGAACCCCACATGTACGCAGCTCATTTTTCCCTTTCCTCTTTCTTTTCTCTCTCTTTTCTTCTTTCTACGCTTTCACTTCTGAAAGTTTGGTTCAGAGGCGGCTGCCCCTGGGCGCTGTGCTGAAGTCTGCGTGCTGCACAAACGCCCTTTTAATTTCCATGCTACTGAAACGCAATCAAAATAAAAGGTTTAATTTTTCAAACGCATTTGATATCTCCCGGCCGTTTAAGCGCCTTGATCCATCTGCTGATCCGCTGCCAGTGCATTGCGCTCGGATGCTGCCTGGACAGCGAGCTTCAAGCTGCTCCAAGAAACAAGCGGTATTAATGTCTAACGGGGCTGCAGCAATAAATCCTCAAATAAAAGCACAAAGGAGAGCGGAGATATGTGTATGCTGAAATACATAAAGAGAAAATTTTTTACAAGGCATTCATAATATCAAGATTTTTTTTTCTTCTGCGCTGCTTAGAAACGAACAAAGCAAGGTGTGAGCATATAGATACTTTTGAATGCATTTCTTACAAAGGATTAATATTATCTCTGCAAATTTTCCCAACATTAACCACATGAATTTCTACAGGAGAGGTAGCAAAGGGAGGACACCCTCTGGTGAAAATTACCAAGAAAGAGCTCCGAGCTGTTGCTGGGGATCAAGCAGAGGGTGGCTGCAGTTCACCTGCTGAAAGGGGGATCTGTCCCTGTGACAGGGAACTCACACCCCTGCCCATCAATGGCAGGGACAGGAGATGCTGGTCCAGAGCTCGGGGAGAAAAACCTCATCCCCTAGAGCCCCTCTGAGTGCTCCAGCCCACGCCACGAGAACCGACCCGATTGCAGCCCTGCACCCGCTCCTGGGGCCAGGGGCTGCCCCGCGCCGCAGCATCACCGTCCACCCTCCTCACCTGAGCATCGGCCGGGTTACCGCTTTCTCTTTGCTTTGTGGAGCTCCGGCAGCCGCCAAATTTGTCATAATGTTGGGGCATCGTTCAGCTTCGGTGTCTACAGGCTTTGACAGTGGATAAAAGGGACTTTGGGAGATCACAGGCACAGCAGTGTGGGCACATAAGTGATCCTCCAGTGACTCAGAACCCCCTTTATTAATCTTGCCACTACTGCCTTCTGATTTAATTGATCAAATGCATCTTGTCCCGAGGGTCTGTGGGGCTCTACTGCCCTACAAACCCCTTTGCTGTCCGTGAGGATGAGGTGGATCCATCCCGGCACAGCCCGTGCCTCTGCTGGAGGCTGGAAGTGGCTCTTTCTGGCCACATGTGCCAAGTTCCAGCGGGATGAGGGATCTCTCCCTCTTCTCTGCTTTTCATCTTCCTGTCAGATTGCGCTTGGATGGCCGGCCTTGTGCTGATAACTCTGTCCAGCCTTGGTCATTTTTTATTTTAATGGACTGCTGGACGAGAGGCAGAGCCAGGCACACTGGATGTGAAGATGTGAGCTCCAGGTGAGTTTCCTTGTTCCTGCCTAATTGTCTCCCCTGCTCCCTGTTGCCTGTCACCTCTTGCTTTGCACCTCGTTTGTAAATTCTTCAGAAAAGGTATTTTTGGATTTTTTTGTGTGTGCTGTACATCATCTCTGCAAAACTCCAATGCGACAGGGTTCGTTGGGGTTGTGTGGCTCCGTGTAACAGATACAGACAATAACAAAAACAAAGAACAGATGACTCTGGAGGTGGGAAGGAACACGAGCTGATTTACTCTACAAAAGGCTTTCTCTAATCAACCCGTTTAAAAGCAAGAGAAAGAGAAAAAAAAAGGTGGAACAGGGGTAACCCTTAAACGTGCAACCTGCCTGCTCTGCACCCTCGTTTTCTATCGGTCACAGGCACAGCACAGATGTTCTTCTTGCTAAATTGTTTTTTTTTTCTTTGTCATGGCGTTAGTGTGTGACCTTAAGATCTCTGTCCTGATTTTATTTGTGGTTGTTGGGAACAGATATGTTATAAATACACCCAGGGCACTCATAGAGGCTACGACAGCTTGGGATAACGAACTGCTGTTAGATAGTTGTCTGAAATGTATAGATATATATGTATACACACAAGAATATTTCTGAGCTCTGAATATTATACATGTACTGAAAGGAGAGATCAAGTCAAATCCACGGACACACTCTGGGTCTCTGCCGCTGCTTGGGAGTGAGGTTGGCTGCCTTTGGCGTGCGTTACAACATCTGGTCTAGTGTTTGCTGAAGATACTTGAGGAAGAAAAATAACCCTTATTGCTCAGGTTCTGGATCAGAAATGGAAGCGGTGCCCGGAAGAGAATGATCAAAGGCTGGCTGGCATTGCTGCAGGGGCTGAGGAGTCAGTGCTCCCAGACTGACCAGTGCCAGGCAGCACTTAGAGGAGCACTTAGCTGGATCGTTAAAGTGCTCTGTCGAGAAAATAGCTGGGCCTGGGAGCTCTGAACCAAGGCTAGTTTCAGTGTCAAAATACCTCAATCCTAAACCACTGCTTAGTAAGAGCACTTGCAGCTATGACTGGGACTGTGCTGCTGGAATACCAGCGATGGTGCTTTCAGAATCAGAAAACAAAGCAAAACAAAATAAGAGAAAGAAGTAAACAAAACCCCTCACCTGGTGTATTATTGAATGATTTTTTAAAAAATCTGTCTGTCCAGACACGGGAGCGNCTGAATGATTTTTTAAAAGGACACTAAAAACATTTTAATCTGTTTCAGTCTATGCAGTGCATACGCAGGAACCATCTCTGGTGAGTGACGCTGAAGTCCTCCCCGCGTTTCAGAGGAACGGGGGTCAGTCTGTCTGTCCAGACACGGGAGCGATTCACCCCAGCAGGCGTTAGGGAGCTGCTGCCCTTGAGGTGTAAAATATCCCCGAGCAGGGAGCCTTTTGTGACTTTGTCACCAGTCCTGAAACCTCGTTAGGATGTGAAACCCAGACACCTCCGGGTGCCTGAGACCCTCCCCGGGTTCAGAGCCCCCCACCCAGCATTCAAGGAGCACTGAGCCTTGGAGTGGAAGCGGGACAAGCACTGACCGGCTGCGGCTCGGGAGAGGTGAGAACCGACCCAGTGTGGTCAGAGGGATGTGCCAAAGAACCGACATGTACACCCAGTGTGACAGTAACCGGGGTGACCGTGGGGGCTGCCCCCAGCCCCACCTGTGCAATAAAACATCTCGGCTCTGTGTGTCTGCACAGCGGGGGACGGACCCCAGTTTGGGGACAACAGTGCTGCCCAGCAGTGTCCTTCCTTTCCCGTGCAGCTGCAGGGAGAACAGACGCTGCCCTGCACTCTTCACTGGTACGAACAACAGCAGCTGGGGGAAAGTTCGACCCTGGGCTCAGCATCCAGCAGCTCAGGTTTGACAGAATGACGGCAGTGAAGGCAGAGAGGTTCTGCACATTGCCGCATCACTCTGCGGCCCAAGTCTGTTCCATCAAGACAATTTAGTGTGTTTACAACCCATGGTTAACATTTCCAGTGCTGCATGGTGTTTGCACAACGCGTGCGGCTCTGCTGCAGAACATCACCCACTGCAGGTGTCCCCTGCCCTCCCCGCGGTTTGGGAACACGCTATAACAGCAAGAGTCTGCAGCAGATGTGCTAGTTAGGAATTAGTTTTATAATGAAATCAATTACCCAGATTCAGCCTCGCTTGGATTTCTGCCTCCGCATAAAGAGGCCAGCACAGCCCTCCGCAGCTGACCGCGCGCGGGCTCCGTGAGCAAACCGATCCTCCCTTCATCCGGGCGATGATCGCCAGCTCTGCGGTCGTTTGCGCTGCAAATCCAGGCTTACCTTCAGCGATCAGGCTTACCTGCTTTGTGGGAGTTGGGGGAGGCTTGTTGCATGTTAAAATCTCACTTGCTGATTTTACACTTCTTCGTGTTTCTCTCTTGAAAATCGGACAAATGAAGGAAATCATTCTGGAATCTTTCCCTTTCCATCAGACATATTCTGAAGGCATTGACAGCGATGTAACGGCTATTCCACAAATCCCAGAGCCACGCAGTGGGAAGGAGACACAAGAGAAAGCTTGTTTCAGTGTTTTCTCATAAGAAGTTTTAAATAAAAGCAGCTGGTGCGGAGCAGAGCATTGGTGCAGTTGCCCTCTGTCCTGCACCGCTGTGCTCGGGGAGAGCCGGTTACCGAAGGCCAACGCCAACGTGCAGCAAGTGCTCGGGATGCTGACGTGATGGCAGAAATCTGGGCGTTTAAGCCATTCCCTGTGCTGAATAACTTGTAAAAAGTGTGTATTTTGGGGTTGTTTGTTTTTGCTTTTCAGAAAAAGACTACAGAGGCACTTTAATCATTCTTTTTCCATTTTGCTCCTGTTTTCTACAACTTCATACTGCCTGTGAGAATGTCTCACTGATTTTTATCTTGCTCTTTCTCTTCCGCATGTAATCGTTGTAGAACACAGCAAACGAGGCAGAAATGACTTTGATGTCTCCTTCCATTTAAAATGTTTTATTTTCCTTACCCCCATGGATGCCTATTGCTTCCTTAATTGATAAGCTCCTGGCTTAGCTACTAAGGATGAAAAAACTTTACTGAATCAGCTTATTGGTGTCATTTAGGGTCGGGCTGATCAGTTACCGCTATCTGGCTTGGTACACATTTAAATTAACAAGACTGCTGCTTCAGAGTAACTGTAAAGATCCAGAGACATACCAGGGTAACATAGCTCGTTGTAAACATTTCCAGGTTTTGCCACTTTACTTTTAATATAGTGACCTATAGAATATATAATGAACTGAATGAGAACAACAGTCATACAAAGGAAAGGAAGGAAGAAAGGAAGAAAGGAAGAAAGAAAAGAAAGGTTGACTTGTGCTGTGTAACTGAGTCCTCCAATGTTTTTAGCAGCATTTGGACAAGAACAGAGCCACGACCTCTGCGTTTCACTGTAAAATTCCCTGGCAAAACCTGCAAGGAAAGTGTAGTTTCCCATTGAAAGGGGGTATAAAAAGATCAAACTAAATCCACAATATTCACTAACTTTCATTTACAGAGGACATCAATTGTTACTTTGATTTTTTTTTAAAGAAGTAAATTATTGGCCGTTAGAACCATTCTGAGCAGGTTCAATACTCAGTAAATATTCAAGTTACTTTCTGCAATTTCATCTGTGCACATGGTCTTTGGAAAGGGTCTCTGGTGCTTGGGCTAGATAACGATAAGACAATTAAAATGCTCCAATGATTTTAGCAGATCTGAACGTTACAGAATGGCCCCAGTAAATAAAGTTAAGATGATCTTTCAGTGGTTTGCTTTATTACACAGATATAAATATGGATATTGATGCGGGGAATTCGTGCAAATGCTGGCTGTTAAAGGCAGCCAGCTCAATGAGATTGCAAACCGGTGCTATAATAAAACACGAATATTGCAGGATAAACACCACTAGAAGTTTGATGGAAAAAGGAGAAAGTGTTCTGCTTTCACCTAGGAGCTGTTACAAATACCAATATCCCTGCGACCACTCCTCGGCGGGCGTGCTGGGAACCGCATCAAACCCGACCGTGGAGTGAAACTCCTTCAAACCCTCCAGAGCACCAGGGCTTCGGCCACCGGCTGCTGCAACCGGGCTGCAGACGTGTCAGCGGGGTGTGTGCGGAGCCACGTTAAGAGAAAGACTGGTGACGAACGGGGTGGAAGGGCTCTCAGGCACCGGGGACAAGCCGGGAGGGAAATAAACCTGGTTTATAGCCCTGGGCACGGGGATCCTGTAAGAGGCACCGGGTGTGCGGGCAGGGGCGAGGAGCTGATATAACACGCCTGGGCTCCAGCGGGGGATTAACGAGTGTTCACCAGAGGATCCTGGGGAAATGAAGCAGCCACAGCATGAGAAGAAAGGTCTCTGCCTAGAGAAAAAACTGCCTCGAGCTAAGACAGAGGGAGAAAGACGTTTTTCAGGTGGAAAAAAAAAGTCTCCCCTAAGATCCCACAGAGATCTGTGCTAAGGCATGAGGAACTCAAGATATCCATAAATGAAATGAAAAAACAGTGAACGACGGGATAACAGACCCTGGTGAATAGAGGCAGAGGGTGCAGAGACAAAAACAGGTTGTGGAGAGATGTAAAAGGAGTCGATAGGTACGTGAACTCCAGTTTTGTCCAAGTCAGTTAGAAAAGTGTAGATGTGCAGCGAAGATGTGTTTGGAGGGAACAGCAACTGACATTTAGATGTATAGTAAGGGATTTGGGAATGAGGTCTTGGGAGTTTAAAGAAATAGTTAGAAAAGAAAGAAAAGAAAAAAAGAGAAAGAAATCAAAGCTTTTGAAATGATGAAAGATGCAGAATTTAAAATAAACGACTCAAAAGAGAAAATAAATCAACAACTTTTCTTTCAAAGGGAGGTTGGAGAAGAAGGACAAGGACACTGATCCTCTACATGTGGGCGCACAGCGGAGAAGACCCCCTCTGCACTGCTGGGGCTGGAAGGAACAGCAGTGAGCGTGTCCCAGGTGCCGAGCAGGTGTCACTAACGTGTCACAGCAGAGGGAAACTCTTGATCCTGCCATGTAAGATTAATTAAGGAAGCGGTGAAAGGCAGAGTTCCAGGAGGTCAAGGTATCAAGTGAGATACAAAAGTCTCTCTGAAGGAAGAAAGCAGCAAAAGCGGAAGGGACAGGATGAAAGATCAATAGCTGAGTGCCTGCGGGGCCGTTAGATCATCTCCGGGGGTGGCAGGTGGGGACGGCATCCAGGCACCGCTGCTCCGAGCACACGGCTCGTGCTGTGACATTGTGGAGCCGGGCTGCCCAGGAGGGGACGGCTCCGCTGATGGGTCACCTGCGCAGTGACAACCCTGAGTCACGTTTCAGCTGTCACATGTCCCTTCGTGCTACGCCTTTCCCAGCCAGGGTAAGGACTGGGTTGGTAAATGGGATTGTTCTCCTTTGATGGCATGCCACAGGGATCGAGTCACGCCACGGTCTTCTTCTGATACTCTTGTATTCTGAGCTCTTCAGATTTGTACTGTCAGGCATTTAATCCATCTCCAAATTAATTTTTTCTGGGTCTTTTCTGTAACTTTCCCGTTTTTCAGTTTCATTTACAAAAGCAGATGTAAGACGTGGGCACAGCCCTGCTCTCTCACTGCCTGGACCCGGGGCTTGCTGCTCGCCGAGCCGCTGGGCACCTTCCCCGCAGCTGCAGGTTGCCTGGCACCCAGAAGAGCTTTCTGAGTAGAGCCTCAGTAACTGAGTTTGGAAAATCCAGGATCCCGTGGATCACACTTAGTTGCTGGTGTTCTCAAAGAACTCGAAGGAATTGTGCAGAGTGGGGAAGGGGAATCCTGCAATGAAAGGTAACGAGGGGCTTTTAGTGGAAGTGAAAGGCACGAGGTCTGGACAGTTTTGTTCTGTCGAGGGTAGTAAATTGCAAATGGAACTCATTTCTGCAGAGAACTTGTTTGTAGAGGTGTGTCCTATGTTACCTGAGACAATCCTGGTTACAGCTCCTCCTGCTACTGGATTTTTCCTCTAAACGTGATGATCGCCTTCAGGGGAAGGAGAGTGAGAATATCTTCAATGACAAAATGCTGCTTGTGTCCTACAAAGTGCTAGCCTGACAGTTTAGCATCTTTGGTCCCCTGGAGGGGCAATGAATAATAAATAATGCAGCAGAAAGAGCTGATTGTGCAGAGCCCTTTGCTGGGTCTCTGTGAATTCAGAGGAGATCAGGCAGTCGATAAATGGCTGGTTTGAATGCAGCAGAGCACCTCCCTGCTGTTCCATCTCACCCAGGCTCCTTGTGCTGGGTCCCATGTGCCACCAGTCCTTGGGGGTTCTCCGGGTGCTGGAGGCAGAGCAACAGCTCCTTCTCTGACCACCCCCCTGGGCAGCACAGGCAGGGGCGTGCAGCCCCCCAGACCACCGCCATCCACAAGTGGACTCTTGGCTGAAGCTGAGACACCGTGGTTAAATTCCTGGGTTTAATGAGCTCCATTTATTTTGTCACTTTTGATGTTTTCACGTTTTTATTTCCAGCAGCAGTTAGTTCTCCAAACAGCTCCAGGGAGGGAAGCAGCAGGCGGCACGGGGGGCACCCAGGATGCTGCCCCGCCAGAGCTGGGGGAACACCAGCCCCACGGCACTCGGTGAGCCCCAGCGCCGGTGTGAAGCTCATGGGGAGCTTCAGGTGGAAAATTAGGGCTTTGAACCTGCTTGTGACAAATACCTGACTAACAAATAGGTGAGGGTAGGACAGGGTAGGGTAGGACAGGACAGGATCAGGATAGTGTCACAGGTCACAGTGCAGTTGCATACTTCATGGCAAAACTTTTCCCAGGCAAATCTCTGAGGAAGGAAATTTCCCCAGGACCACTGTGTATCTTTCCACGATAAACCTGTTTTTGCAAAGCACTGTATCAGTTCCCACCACGGAGGAATCATTTGCGCAGTTCCAACAGGGTGTTTGGGGTGTGGGTTTGTAGGAAAGGTTGGAGGGTTGTTGGCATCAGGTAATAAAAACAACCACAGCACCCTGTCACCTGGGTCTCGAAATGATGAGTGCAGGGTGATGGGAACATGGATTCTCCACACTCAAAAGCAGTGCAGCAAAGATTAACTTAAGCAATTTCTGGAAAGTCCTTGGAATATCTATTTATGTACAGTTGAGTCAATTATCTTGTGGAAGTTGAAGGAAATAGATGGCTGCTGCTGTTAGCAGGCTGTTTGAACGCATTTCCATTACAGCACATTTGGGTCCTGTGTCTGTTTGTATAAAGCTGCTCATCCTTCACATTATCCTCATTAAAAACTAGATATTTAAAGTGAAAATAACACAGATCACTCAGATGGCATAAAAGTATGCAAATAAATACATGACAAAGTTATTGATTCAAAAAGTGTGCACAGGAAGGAGAGACTGGAAGGCAAGAACGCGTCCCACTATCCTGAGAAGGGTGTGAGCTTTATGAAACAATCACCCATCGCTGTGGGAGTAGATGCTTGAAACCGTATAGAGCAGAAAAGAAGAGAAGAGAGTAGGTAGAACAGAACTTTTAAACGTTCAGGTGTAATTAAAGAAAAATAAGTACAGATCGGTTCAACTTCATACCCAATTACTTGCTGAGAGAATCTTTCCTGTTCAGTCAGGAGGAACCTCAGGTAATAAATCTGAGTTATTGAAGAGTTCTTAATTTGGCAGCAACACAACAGCAGCACAGACCAATGGCTGTGGTTGTCTTGCACACAAGGCAGTAAGAATTATTAATGGTCATTAAGAGAAAATTCAACCCAGGGCTTTGATACTGCAAAGGCAACGTTCTCCTCAGGTAAACGAATAATGATTCTGCAATGTGGTGACCCGCTTACAGTGGCACTCTGACTGTGGCAGGTCTGTTGGAGACACAACTCTACCCAATGCAATCACTGCTACTATCTACATCGCTGAGAGGTAAGTATCTGTCTGGGTGTGATTGCAGATCCCGTCCATCGCCGCTCCGGCTGCTTTCAGGTCCGCATACGGCCCGGGGAGCCTGTACCTTCAGCCCTCTGCTCTGCCAGGGGCTCGTCAGGCCAGACGGGAGCACGAGGCTGCTCGTGTGGTAGAACTGGGCACGGGGAGCTTTGAAGCCAAGCTCACTCGGATTCATGGCTGTCAGAGCAGATAACTCGCCCTTCCTCAGCTGCATTGATCTTCCTGGGGAGAAGCGAACAGAAAGGTGTTGCTGGAGGAGAAATGCAAATGCCACCAGTGAGCGAAAGCAGAAAGGAAAGGGAGCGAGAAGCACTCGCTGGGGAGCAGCTGGGGGGAGTGCAACGTGATGGGGAAGCATGGAGTGAGGACTGAGCCGGCACTCGGGCACAGAGACACGCGCGAGGCTGGGACAGGCACATCTGCTGCACCAGCCAGCTCAGATTTTAATTTCCATTTTTCTTTTTTCTTCATACTGACACTCAGTCTGTGCTAACCCTTCAGATGCTGGGGTCTGATAAAGGCACAGAGGGTCAGTCCTAGATGCTCAGCACTCAGCTGGATGATGCCCGCAGCAGCCTGCACTGACCCTGCTGCTGATTAAAATGCTTCAGATGAGCTACTGGAGCTGACAAAATGCCCTGTTTTGTACAGCGCTTGGCACAATGAGGACCTCATTCCTCATTCCTTTTTTATTATAGGACAGATTGATTAAAATACAGTTGTGATGAAATATTTTATTATCATTTTTATGTGTATTGAGTATTCAGCCTTTATAATTCCCCAGTAGGTAAAATCCAAAATATCTCCTTAGAAAAGGAGGTGGAATATCTGTTGGTTTTGGGGAATTTGAGGCAGAAATGTGGCGGTAGTAGGTCAGAGAAAATATATTAAATACTCTGTTTCTTGCATGGCTCTATCTCATCTCTCCAAGGATGTGTAAGCATGGCGGTTCAGGATTCAGAGCCTGTTTGGAGGCAGCCCAATAGAAATTGGATAATTTTCTTCCTTATTATTGTTCACACGGTCAAGAAATGTTTATGTCACATTGAAACAATGCATCAGGCCGAGGGATAACTTTTGGAAGAGTCAGGGCACTGGGATGCTCCCCTGCCCCAGCGATTCCCCGGTGCGTTACAAGAACCAGGACCTTGGGTACCAACCCCA
>VZTO01027401.1:13232-28863 GCA_013400615.1 Syrrhaptes paradoxus
GTACAGGAGCTGCTCCAGCCCTGGACCATCTCCGTGGGCCCCCGGCCCCCTCCAGCAGTCCCTGTGCCCCCCAGTGCCAGGTGATGGATGCTCTCCTTGCACCTCCCACGTGCTGCCAGCATCGCCATGAGCTCCGGCCCCAGGCTGGCTGCAAACCTCGTCGGCAGCAGATGTGTCCCGTGGTGTCATCGTCACCGGACATCGCCCTAATCGCAGCCTCTTCACATGAAGGGGTTTAAAACAAACACATGAAACGCTCAGCTTTCAACCAGCCCAGCGTGTTTGCACAGCTGCCGCTCTTTTCTCCAGGAACTGGAAATCTATCGAGTGTCGGAAGCACCACGGGTGCCGCAGCAAATCCCTTCTGTCCCCGCTGCCCCTCTCTGGTTGCTTGCAGAGCGCTGCGGCCACCCTGGTCCCCAGGGATAACCTGGAGGGAGCAGAACATCCCGAGCATCCCTGGTGCTGCCTGGAAACCCACCTTCCCCCCGCGCCGCAGGGACCGGGCTGCAGCTTTTTCAGCCCGTGGGTGGTCAAACCCTTCGTTTAAACTGGCTGCTCCGTCTTCCCGGTTGAAGGAATCGAGTGTAACGCAATGCCTGACAGCTGCCCGGCGTGGTCCTGCTCTTCGTCCTTGGCAAGGCTGGACGGTGGTTTACAGCAAGCTTCTGAGCTCTTAAAAAAAAAGAAAAAAGAAAGAAAACAACCAATAAATGGCTGTTTGAGGAGCAGAGTCTCTGATGAGCCGCAGCCTCTGATGAATAATTGAGGAGGGGTCAGCTTACAGGACTCGCACACCAGGAATGCAGCATCTGCAGAGCTGGCGCGCGGAGCTCCGGCCGCCCTCGTGCTGACCCATCGAAACCGCGCCGCCGCCGCCTTCCCTTCCCCTGCCATCCCCCTCGTGGCTTTACAGAAACTGCCTCAAGGTCTGCCTCCAGAAAGCCTCTTTTATTGAGGGAGAAAAAATAATCCTTTATTGTGTGCTGTGCCTGGAGGAAACCCCCGTCACCCATCTCCCCATCAGTGCAAGGGGTTCCTGAGCCCGCGGCAAAGCAGGGGGTCCTCCGCCAGCCCCCCATGGCCCGGCTGGGGGACAGGGATTGCTGGGGTCGGGTTCTTGGTGGATCCAGGAGGAGCAAGGCTGGAGGGATGGAGGAGCCGCGGGTTCCTCTCTCGGGGTGAGGGGATGGGGACCGGGGACGGGGCGGTGGCAGCTCCCTCGGGGCTGGGACAGCAGCAGGAGGCTGGTGCTGAGAAGGACCCCAAAGAACTCAAACCAAGGAACTGTTTCATGTTTGATTTTGGAAGGAGTCGGAGCGGGTGTGGGTCTCTGGAGCCATCCAGCTCCCAGGAGTATCGAGTCCCCTTGGCTGAGCTTTTTGTGGGGTCACTGGGTGTTGGTCACCCATGGCTCAGGGGGTGCTTTGGACCTGTTTGCTTTGTTGGTTTTTTTTTTTTCTTTTAATACTCCCGTCATTCAGATCCACTGCGAAAACGTGGCGATCGCTTTTCTTCCAATGTGTTTCGCACGTGTGTCCTTCTAGCGGCTGGGAGAGAGCTGGGTGCTCCCAGTATGCCCATTCTGGAACTGGTAGGTACCAAGCAAAGGCTTTACCAAGTCCTGAGCGCCGTTTTTTGCTTGTCTTGCAGAAAAAAAACAAAAAACAAAAAACCTGCCGGCAGCATGTGTGCCGTGGGAGGAGTAGGGAATTCCTGCGTGCCTGTGAGAGAGAATAGTTTCCACATCCCACGATAACTCCAGGGGCAGCAAACAAGGCTCGGTTCTGGCTGTGAAACCAGTTTATAATTCAGTTAGAAACAGTTCTCCTCTTCTGTATTGAAAGCAGCAAACCTGTGCTGTGCCCGGGTGGAGGACGGTGCTTTAGCGCTGGCTCCGAAGGGTCGAATTCTTCATTTAGAAGAGCCTGGGCTGGGGTCTCCTGGTTTTACCACCCTCAAAGCACGAGTTGACGTGAATTTGCCAAGAGTGGACCTTCCTCCTCGCTGGGAAGTGTCTGTAGGGCTGCGGGGAGGGCAGGCAGCATCCTTTGTGCTTGCTAAACGCAGACTAACGTGTCCCGGAGAAGCTGTGTAATTAATTGAGCTGTTCCCTATCTCCTGGCAGCTGGAGGTGTTTTCCTTCCTGGCATCTCATTTCTCTGGGTGCAGAGTCCTGCCGGCTGCGGTGGCATTGGGGAGCCATCGGCAGCTCCGGGGGGGTTTGGGGGGATGTTTTTGCCTGAGCTTGTGTCTTGAGCCCAGCCTGTTCCTTGCAGCTGATCCCAGCCCGCTGTGGCTTGTGGTGCCCGGAAAGGGTGGGGGAGATTTTGTTTCATTATTTTATTTTAAGAAACTTTCAGGATTTGGTGCTAGAATGCCCCTGGAGGGAGCCAGGGGTGGGGAGGAGACCAGGGAATGCCCGTGCCTGAGCCCTGCGGCTCTTCCATCCCACAAGGGACCCCAGCTCTCCGGCGTAAGGCTGATATTTTGCTGCTTTTGGTCAAATGAGTCGGGTACCAAGAGACCAAGAGGGATGTTGTGAAGCAGAGGGGCTTGCCATGGGAAGCCACCTCCTGCCCTCTCCCTTCTTGAACCTTTGCAGGAGAAAACATCTCATCCCAGATCCGTTCACAGATCCGCCCGGTTTCGGGGTGCAGAGTCTTCCCACCCAGGTGTCGGTTTGTGAAACGGGTCCTTGCTGCTCGTCCCCTCCCGGTTCAGAACAGGAAGATGCTTTGGGCGCCGCAGATGCTCCGAGTGCCACCTGCTGGAGTGTCCCCTGGGGGGTGGTGGCCGGGTACCAGCCTGGCGGGGTCCCCTGGGCTCTCAGCCCCTTTGGGGTGACCCAGCCTGTCCCACGGCTGCAGACACCGGTCACCGCTGTCCCACCGGTACCCGTCACCGCTGTCCCACCGCGCTCAGCCGGGCGCTGATGCTCTCCTCGGTGCCAGACCACGGTGGTGCCTGTTGGTGGGCTCCGGGATTTCGCCGTGTCTCCTTCCCGGGACGGCTCCGCGGCAGGGGATGGGGGTCACTGTCTTGCAGACAAGAGAAATGAACTTGCTGGTGAGAGAAGGGGCCCAAGGGAAAGGGAAAAAGGTGGAACTGCTCCAGTTAAACACCCAGCGGGGTAAAACCGCGCTGTCCTGCTCTGAGCCGTCCTCGGGCAACGTCTGGGATGGAAACCCTGGGAACAGGGGCAGGAGAGCAGGACGGAGTCTCCTCTTGGGCAGAGAGGGTTTTTTATCTGCTGCAGCCTTCAAATTATTTTATTATTTTATTTTTTATTGCATGTGTAAGCACAAGAGAGATGGCTTCAGTGTTTAATCTTTGAACAGAACCTTGACACTGCGACGCCGGCTTGATTAGAGCGAAACCCTGCGTCCTCCCAGGTGGTGTTATTTTAACTTCAGCAGCAGAATGAAATCACTACGATCTCACAAAATGTTCTGCTCGGCTGGACTTCTGCTTTCTACTTCTCTTCTAAGCGGCAGCGAGCCAGGAAACATCTCCCTTCCTGCTGAGCATGGAGCAGCAGCACCTGCCCGTGCTGCCCCAGCTCTTCCCACCCCTCCCAGTACAGCCCAGCAGCGGCGGGGGGCTGCGCCGTGACCCTGCCGCGGGCACGACAGGGACAGGGTGACGTGTCTCCGCTCCCCAGAGGTCCCGGCACAGTGGCAGAGCTCCGGAGAGGTGTCGCTGGGAGGGCAGGTTTCCTGTGGGGGTGGTCAGCATCGCCCGCCGCGCTTTCCTGGAAGTTGGTGGATGGCAGCAAAGCGAGCTCAGAGCTGCAGCTGCCGATGAGACCGTCTCGTCGCTGCGGGCAGCGCTTCCTCTCGTGTCTAAATGGTTCTGCCTTGATGTAGGGCTCCCTCCTCTCCATCCCATCCCATCCCATCCCATCCCATCCCATCCCATCCCATCCCTCCCCTCTGACCAGCTCCAGCCCATCCCCGTGCCGGCGGGGGCTCCGTTCGGGTACCGCGGGCTGAATCCCGTGGCTTTGCCGGGGTCTCTCTGCTCAAGGAATAACGATGCTGCTCGGGGATGAGTGTCCCCCAGGATTTCTCAGGCTTGGCCCCAGTTCTGGGGGTTCCCAGGAGTACTGGGGGTGACCCGCCGGAGGAGTGCAGACAAAAGGACGCGGTTCTGGCCAGTTCTTTGGTTGCGAATGAGCCCAGCCGTCAGCCGTGCCCAAATAAGGCCCTTGCAGGAGGGCAGGCGGCGGCTGGGGAGGTTGCTTTGCTTTGTTTGTTCCCCTTTTTGAGAACCATGGCTTTAAAAAAAAAAAAAAGTCCCAGGCAGAGCAGCTTTTGCCTCTCTGCTCCCTACACCAGCAAAAAGCAGAGCTGCTTCCTCTGCAGAGCTGGGGCATCTCTTGTTTCCCGTTTATTCCGAGCTCCCTCCGGGGCGGGGGGTGCTGCTCTACAGGGGGGTTATCGCTCCGGAGCAGATTGCAAAAAATAACTGAATGCAAAAGTTGGGTGTGAAGCTCCTGAGGCTGGTGCTGGAGGGGTCTGTGCAGTTAGAGGTCTTCATCCCATGCTCCATGCCGGCAGCTGGAGCCTCTGCCAGGACATCCCTTTGGCTGGCTGTGGGGACACCCGTCCCACTTTGGCAGCGTCCCGAGGTGCCAGCAGCTGGCTGCGGTCCCTCGCACCATCGCCTTCCTGTTTATGAAACCCTCAGCCTTCCCTCCCAGAGCTGTTCCCAGTGCTGGGTGGGATGGAACTGGACCTGGCAGGAGGCAAAGGCAGCCCCTGGTTGTTCTGCTTTCAGTCCTTAGGGCTGGCGAGTGGCGTGTTCGGTGGAGCTGCTGTTGGGACTTGCAGGAGCTCAGCCCTATGGTCTCGTCTGCTGGCACAGAACTGGGTTCCAGCATCTCTAAACCCCTGGGAACCACTGGATGTGGGGATCACGGCCCTAGGATTGCTGTGCCGGTGACAGCAGGGTCACCCCGAGTTTCCAGCTGGGTCTCAGGGCCCATCGCTGCACAGACAGCATCACCTCTCTTTGCCCAGGACCCAAATTCATGCTTCTCAAAAATATGGAATAAGTCCTAGAAACAACTTAATTCTGCCCCAAAAGCATCAAGCTGCCCTGGGAGTTGCACGGACCTGGGAAGAAGGAACTGGGACTTTTTGAAGGTTCTGAGTGGGGACAGCCAAGGACCTCGCAGTGACCTGGCGAAGCAGCTGGGTAACTTTTCAACCCACCTTGGGCACGCGGTTTGCACAGATGAAATGCAGCTGGCCTCTGGCCGGGAACTGGGAGCAAGCACGTGGCTCGCGCTTTCCCTTACAGACGTGGAAATGGGGAGAGAATGGATTCAGAGCCGTAGGGCTGAAGCCCAGCTTCTCTCTCTGCACCAGCCCCTGCGCTGCCCGACTTGGCCGACTCCCATCCTTCCCCCTCCGGTGGTGCGCAGCCATCCCTGGCTGTCGGAGCAGGGTCACGGTGCCGGAGCTGAGCTCGGAGCAAGCGGGGGGATTGTGCAACCCTCCCGCCAGATGTCAGGGTGCAAACCCCACACCCAGCCTCGCAGCAGTGTCCCAAAGCCTGGACGGAGCCGACGACCGAACGGCAACTCCGCCGTGGGGCAGGAGCTGCCTCCTCCCAGCCCCTTCCCTGGGGAGCAGCAGTTCCCACCCTCCGGGGAGGATATTTGTGCTGCGGTCAGCATCCGTGCTGCTCCGAGCAGGGCAGCAGAGCTTTGGGGCAGAGCTGCAGGGACTCTGGGCTGCTTGCTGCTGCCTCGTGCGGCGGCTGCAATCGCTCTGTCTGTGCCTGTTTTCCTGCCCATGACCCAGGGGACAGCACCGATCCTCTCGAAAAACCTGCTGAGATTTGCTGATGGCGAGAGCCGTGCCTAAGCGCCTGTGAAGCCACCCGGTGTTTGCCTTCGGCTGCCGGCACTGCGCAGCCATCGCCGCGCGATGCCGTTTCCCCATACGAAACCACAGTTTCCTTTCAGCGAAAAAAACTCCCAAAATACATCCCAGTGACGTCACTACGACACCCGGGGTTCTCGCGCCGCTCTGGGTGCTGCGGGGCGCTCCGGGATCCGAAGGCGGCTTGCAAAGGATGGGAGAATAGCAGCCCGAGGCTCTGGAGATGCTGAGGCTCCTCTTTCGCACCAAGCCCAGGATCCAGGAGGCAAGTGTCTCGCTGCTAACGCGTCCGCTCGCGCAGTGCCGGGCTCTGTCTCTTCTGCAGGACGCGAGACGTTGGTCCTGAGCTTAGAGAGCCGGACCTTATCCCATGTTAATTAATGAGTTCTCCTTTGGAAAAGGCGTTGCTGGTGCTAAGGCTTTCTAAGAAGCGGCTTTCCTAGGTGCTGCCAGAATTTTGGGAGTGTTTCGGGACCGGAGCATGTGTTGAAGCAACAGAAATTAAAACAGCTTCTGGTTAGTTGTTGATGAATAGGAAGGAAAATGCCAAAAGCGTAATCTGTTTCTAGCTCTTGCGGGTTTGTTTTTTTGGGTTGTTTTTTTTTTCCCCCTTGCATTTAGATGTGACGGCTTCAACCAGCAAAGTGACAACACACGAGTGAAAACAAACCTGTCTCTTGGCTTCTGGCTTGTAAAATCCTTCCTTAAAAAAGGGGGAAAGTAGGAAATGGGACTCGTATTTTCAACTTGGTGTTGGAAAAAAAACAAAACCCAAACCCGTGTGTACGTCCCCAGCCCCGATGTAGGGTGACTCAGCCATCGGTGCAGCTCGAAGGCGGCAGGGGGAAGTTCAGAAGTTGCTCCTCCTCTGACTTGAGCAACCTCCTGGGCTCAGCCCTGGCTGGGGGAGTCCCTTTTATTTTCCAGGAGCAGCAAATATCATTTCCCAGGGGTGCAAGAATCTGGGTAAACCGGGCTCCCCGAGGCCGGGGTGTCAGGAGATGGGTGGTGGGGTGGACCTGCAGAGAGATCTGTGCTTGTGGGAGAGCAATCTGTCCATCCATCCATCCCTCCATCCATCCATCCGTCCCTCCATCCCTCCCTCCATCCATCTGTCCCTCCCTCCATCCGTCCCTCCCTCCCTCCCTCCCTCCCTCCATCTGTCCCTCCCTCCATCCCTCCCTCCCTCCATCCATCCCTCTGTCCATCCATCTTTCCATCCATTCCTCCGTCCCTCCCTCCATCCTTCCATCCATCGATCCATCCCTCCATCCATCTGTCCCTCCATCCATCCGTCCCTCCATCCCTCCCTCCATCCATCTGTCCCTCCATCCATCCGTCCATCCATCTGTCCATCCATCCCTCCCTCCATCCTTCCATCCCTCCTTCTATCCCTCCCTCCATCCCTCCCTCCCTCCCCAGGCAGGGTTTGGTCCCCGCTCGCTGGTCGGAGCCGTGCAGGAGCTGGTTTCCCTGGGGGTGGGTGGTATCCCCGGGGTGGGGGGACCGCTGCGGTTTTTTTTCATCATTTTTGTGCGCTCGGGAAGGGGTTTAGCTGTGGCTTTGGTAGATGTGTCATCCCCCTCCCACGGCGGGACAGCCACCTTGTCCCAGCCCCACGGAGCCCCCGGCTGCTCCCGCGGCGAGGGCAGAGCGATGGGGGGAGGAAGGGGAAGAGGAGGCTGCAGGGGCCCCTCCGATCTGATTCAGTCCTTCCGGAGCTGAAAATCAGTTAGTTCTTCACTCTCATCTCACTGTTTTCTCACGGCTCCTCCCTTCCCGCAAGGTTTCTCCTTCCCTCGTCCCCCCGTCGCTCCTGTCCCCCTCTCCGGTCGCTCTCCCTGTGCCCACCCGGGTGACGCTGCCGGCACGGTGATGGGCTCCGGCGTGGCGATGGGCTGCGTGGAGAGAAACCAGAGAAGTCACAGCTCGAGCCTCTGTTAGATCCCTTCTGTCTGCAGTCACCTGAGATTTATCTCAGCTGCAGCCAAAGGCTGGAACCTCTCAGAGGAAATGTTTCAAATCCCGTTTGATTTTTTTTTTGGGGGGTGATTGTTCTGTTCAAACTTTGCTCGTTACTTAAAAATCTGTGTGTGCTCATGAAAGTCCAGCAGGCTGGGGGTCTATGCTCTGACCTTCCAAAAACTTACTTCTTTGCTCAAGTCGGAGGTTTTTTTTGGGGGAAAAAGAGCCACATCCTAGCTGAGCAGCAGTTCTTCTCTGAGTTTCCTCTAAATGCTTCTGCATCCCCCCCATAAGGGTTCCAGAGTCACATCTGGCCCCCAGGCAGCACAAAGTGACATTTCTCTGCTGCTCAGGGACCTGTCAGCAGCTGGGCTGGCCCTGCCCTGCCCCGGAGGGACGCTGAGGTTTGGTGTTTGAGTAAATTCCTCCCGGATGCTTTAGGAACGCCAGCGTGTCCCTTCCAGGAGCCATCCCTGTGCCTGGGGGTGCCAGACCCCCTGCAGACCCTGTGCTGCCGGAACGATGCGTTTGGAGTTTGTCTGGGTGGAGCTGAGGGTAAAACCTGAGCTGGATGCTCATCAACCTGCCAGAAATTAATTCTCTCTCCCTGGCGGTGCTGCTCTGATTCTTGGGGAACACGTGTGACCGAGTGCCGGCACCGTGGCGTTCTCCATCGCCCATCGGAGTTTATCAGAGCCTTCAACCGCAGCTGGGGCCAAAAGGTCCCCTGGAGCCACCAGCTCCAAACCACATCCCGAGGGATGATGGCTGGTGGGACCCCACCGGTGACCGTCAACAGCTCACCTGGTCTCGCTAAATTAATTTGGAAAACTTTAGCAAAGTGTCCCATCCCCTCTGTGCTGACGCTGGTTTATCGTCCCGCAGGCGAAATCAGACGTCGCTTGGATAGAGAAGGACCTGGTGGACTCGGCGGACAAGGTAAGACCCCACCGCAGGCGTGCGCCTCACGGCGACTGAGCGTTTGCTTCGCACTTTGTCCCATGACGGTCGTCCCACGCGTGCTGGGGCGTGAGCAGGGACCTCTGCAAACCCGACCCATCCTGCAGCGCCCGCCAGCGCGCCTCCGCGAACGCAGCAACTGCTGTGACTCACGTGACATCCTGGACCTGACTTCATCCTCCTCCTTCCTCCCCACACCAACCCCCTTTCCGTGCTGTCGTTTACGTCTCCTGTGGCTTTCTGATCTTGTCAGCTCGCTGGGGCAGGCGCTCTGGCATTTTCATTGCGTGGACGTACTGGGGGGGGTTGGTGGCTTTTCGGAGGCTCCTCTCCCCGTGCTGGGTGCCTGATAACACAAAATGTAAAATTGCCTTGGTCAGGATGAGATTTATCAGATCTTACGCTGGCCCAGGGTGCCCAGAGAAGCTGTGGATGCCTCATCCCTGGAGGGGTTCAAGGCCAGGCTGGATGAGGCTTTGGGCAACCTGGGCTAGTGGGAGGTGTCCCTGCCCATGGCAGGGGGTGGCACTGGGTGGGCTTTAAGCTCCCTTCCCACCCAAACCATCCTGGGATTCTGGGATTCTATCTTGCTGGCCCGCAGGCAGAGAGTTGGCGGCTTCACCGAGCATCGTAACGCTTCCCTGGGAGCCGTGATGCTCATCGTTGGACCCCACATTGGGGACACAGTTTCTGCTCCACCAGGATGGTGCCAGAACAAAGAGAACCGAGTCTCCCGGAGCCTCGTGCTCAGCAGCCGCGTGGTTCTGTTCCCTGCTCTGCTCCCCGCTCCCTTGCTCTGGACCCCACCAGCTCTTGGGGTTCCCTCCGCGGAGCTGGGACCAGCTGCCTGCCGGGCGTTCAGTCATTTGCTTCTTTCGTTACCGGTTCTCAAAGAGCACGGCGTGGGGGCGGAGGAGGAGAGACAGTCATACGCAGTCTGTCTGGGACCGAAGCAAGATCCTCTTTTCATGCTCTGCACCCCCTGGAGAAATTCAGACCTCAGCGCGGGGTTATTTCTGATGGCAGAGGGCTGTGGGTGGCTCTTTACTCATTTCACGGGGTTTCTGTCTTTGCCGGCGCTCTCTGGGGTCTCGCTGCAGAAAACATCTGTCTGTCCTGCCCCATGGAAAGGTCAGAGGGGAACAGGCTTGGGGGGGGGAAAGCAGCAAAAGCAGCGATGTGCATCCCCCTCCGCTGTCCCGTCGATAAATCCCAGCAGCAGCGGGTTCAGGAGCTGTCTGCGTCAGAAATGCCCTGAAAATTTTTCTCCCGGGGTGGCCCTTCGATGAACCCCAGCGTCCGCAGCAAGGGCTCCTGTGCAGCACAAAGCAGACGAAGGGATAGATGCGAATCCTTGTGATGCCGGAGGATTTGCCGGTGGGATGGATGCACCCTGTGACCCATCATCCCCGTACCAGCGTGGGAGCAAAGGGATGTGCAGCTCCCGGCGGTGGTGTCAGGCTTCTGGGGGGGGTTTCATGAGTTTTTTTCTTCCTTTTTAAAGAGTAAGGGGCTTCTCAGGATATTCCCCCATTATGGAAATACCCCTGGCATGAGATTCACCCAGCACTCAATGGGAGTCACTTTATCTGGACCACATCTGTTTTCCATCAGCATCTTCTCTGCACCAGGGAACCCAAAAGTGAACAAGGAGCTGTGAGATTTATTTTTTTTTTAAAGCAAAACCAAAAAAAAAAAAAAGCCCCAACCACAAGCGCTGTTGCTGGGGAGTGGGAGCGTGAACCTGCCTCTGTCTGCACTGCGCATCCGCCGGCGGGGCTTTAACCACCTGTATCTCCTCCATCCGGCACCCTCCGGCGCAGGGCACCCACGCGGCGCCACGGGAGCCCCCCGGTCCCCAGGAGCCCCCCCGATCCCCGGGAGCCGGCTGCGCTTCCCCGGGACCTCGCGGGGGTGGCGGTTCCTGGGGCTGCGCGATGGTGATCGGGATGGGAGGATGGAGAGGGACCCCAAACTTCCCCGCATCTGCGCGTTCCTGGCGCTGTGGCTGCAGAGGAGGCACCGAGCCAAGCGCTGCCGCCTGCCGCTGCCGGCACCCAGCCAGCTCCACAGCCCGGTCAGTACCGCCGCTGGGTCGCCGGTCGCTCGCCGGGGTGGGTGATGCTCGGGATGGTCCTCGGAGCAGGCTGGGTTGCTTTTTGTGCCGTCCAGGGTAACGTGCTTTACGGTGCTGTTGGAGGGAGCTGCTCGCGGTGGGTGGCTGTCGGTGCTGCAGCTCGGCGACACGCGGGTGCTGGAGATGTGCTGCTGCAGGCTGTAGGCGCTGGTCTCTGGGTCCCAACTGTTGAATCGTGAATTCCTGGATGAGTCCATGGGAGGAAACCTCCCGTGTGTCAGCAAGAGGCCAAACGGCATCTCAGAGCTTCGCCCGGAGAGCTGTCGGCAGTGTCTCTGCTGGTGTGTGTCTGTGTTTGCCAATGTGGTCTGAGACCACAGCACATCTCCGCTGCCCTGGGACCCTCCTCGGGCTGCTCAAACCACCGGCAGTTAGACACCCTGGGGCTTGCCCTTGGCCAAGGCGCAGAATTCCTACGGCTCCCGAGGGCTGCGGATGGGTCCAGATCCCCAGGGTGTGGATCCAGGAGCTCATGTCCCGTGTTCCTCTCTGCGGAGGTGGGATGCTGAGGGCTGTACAGGGCTGGTGCTGTGCCGACCTGGTTTCTGGTGTTTTTGTGAAGATGGGCAGGAGGGAAAGAGGCCACAGCTCCCACTGGTCCCATCCCCAGGTCCCTCCCTGCCGTGGGGTCTCTCTGGGGGAGCTGAAGGATGTGGCAGGACTGGAGGAGGGGACCTCGTGGCTGGTGGCCAGGAGTGGGACGCTGTTCCTGGCCAAGAGCTCTGCCGTGGGCTGAGCCTCCGGATGAAACCAGCGGCGTAAGGTGGCTGATCTCAGCTGGGAGATCACATGGAACATGAAAACTTGTTGTTACAGGGAAAGAATCCCAGAATCCCGGGATGGTTTGGGTGGGAAGGGACCTTAAAGCCCACCCAGTGCCACCCCCTGCCATGGGCAGGGACACCTCCCACCAGCCCAGGTTGCCCAAAGCCTCATCCAGCCTGGATGATAAGATCTTTGCTGTCTGTGATCCCCGGGACCAGCCAAAGGCAGGATAACGCCGGGGATGCTCCCGTCCCCTGCCCTCGCCCCGCGCTGGGGCTGTACCCGCTCCTCCGCGGGGTCTGAATGACGCGGGATCTCGGGAAAGCAAAGCAAGGTGGAAACAAAGCCACGTCCCAGCGCAGAGCAAAGCCCAGCGTGAGCGCGGGAAGGGAAGGGTGCTGGGCGCAGGTAGGCGACCACATCCGCGGGCGCTTGGCGAGGCCACGCTCCCCGAGAGGTGCTGGGAGGGTGGGGAGCGGGCTGGGGCACGGCAGAGCCTCCGACTTGGTTCCTGTTGTTTTTTCAAAAGCTGCTTTGATTAGGTGGGTTCCAGAACAAGTGTCTGAATAGTTTTAGAAAACAAAGTGTCACTTTTTTTTTTTTTTTTTNTTTTTTTTTTTTTTACCCAACTCTGCAAGGGGGAAAAATAATAAATCGTGTTTTCTGGCAGCCCTGCCCCAGGGTCAGAGAGCGACCGAGTTTAACGACCTTCGGAACATAATTGCCGGCCTTCAGGTCCAAATAGCAGCCAGATCTCGTCTAACCCTGGGTAACGTGGGGCTGAGGTGCTGAGCAGCCTGGACTTGCCCTTCGGAGACGTTCAGCTCCAGGGGTTTCTGGCCCCAGTTCAGTGTCTGGGAACTGGGACGGTCCCGGCTGCCCACGGTCAGCAGGGAGAGGGGCTGGGACGGGGCGAGTTGGGAGCTTGGGATGAGCCAGAGCAGGAGAGGGGAAGGCGCAGCTGCGAGACCAGTGCTATAAACAGTCTTTTATGTTCGGGGTGCAAACAGAAAGCAGCAGAAGGTGTTTCTGCCGAGCTGAACTCGGGGCTTTATGCGCCAGAGGTGTGGACGGGGTTTGGTCGGTGTTTCAGCATCCCCTTGGGTCTGTGGCTGTTCAGGCTTCATCGGTGAATTTATTCTAGATACTGCTGATTAAATCTCTCTTTTTCTGCTTTATTTTTTTTTAAATAACGTGTTTTAAACAAAGCATGTGCCAGGGACCTTGGCTTCCCCTCAATCTTCTTGAAGGCTGGAGTCTGTTAAAGCATCATCTGTACGTGCTGAAGATGCTCTGAGACTTATGTTGCCGAGTTGCTCAGATTGCCGAGCAGATGGGCTCCAACATGTCTGATTTTTGCCAGCCCTGGCCGTGTTTTGACAACAGTGCCGTATTTTTTTTTTGTGTGTGTTGTGGGATTTTTTTTTAGTGGCATAAACACTCCTGGTTTCGCCACCAGTGCCTTTAGAAGGAAGGTGCTTTGCTCTTCTGAAACGCAGTTCAAAGAGCCGCAACACCTGCGGTGTGAGCGCCGGATGGTTCCCCCGGCTCCGGTGCCAGCCCAGCGGTGGCCGACGTACCCCAGCTATGGGAGCCAGGAGATGCCCGGGACAAGCACCAGCTTTTCTGGTTCTCTCTGATGTGGTTCCTTGTAGCTACCATCCTCGTTCCTCAGTGCCATGGGGTTCACTCTCCCTTGCTCAGGAGTGCCTTCCCCCCTCTTTTCCAGTGCGAAGGTGTTGTGAAGGAAATCAACATCACGCACCACGTGAAGGAAGGCTCCGAGAAAGCCGACCCCTCGCAGTTTGAGCTCCTGAAGGTGCTGGGACAGGGCTCGTTCGGCAAGGTGAGTTCCCTTCCTCCTCCCTGTCGTGCCAGATGAGTGATTTGGATGACGAAAGGGACTGTCCCCAACAAAACCACTTCCCTGGTTCCCACCAGATCAGGAGGATCCGCCTGCTGAGCCCACTTAGCAAAGGGGGAATTCTGGCTTGACAGGCAGCTGAGATGCCTTCAGGATAAGGGCCAGCCCGTGATGTCCGGAGCTCCCCTCTATTTTTTCCCATGATCAGGAGAAAGGAGGAGCGTCCTGCCTGCGAACGCCGGTGTCACGGGGGGCAGACACCTCCCGCGGCTCCAGCTGGCTGCGGGCTGTCCGTGGAATTGAGGATTTGGGGGACTCGGGTGTGTTCCCCTCTCCTGAGCAGCGATGCTGCGTGCAGCTGGGTCTGGCCCCTGTTCACGGTTCTGCGAAGGAGGAAGGAAGTAGGCTGTGAGTCTGACCTGGGTCAGTGTGTAAATAACCCGGGTCTCTCACAGACCATCTGCTCCCACATTAAATCACCTCCCCGGCCATCAGTCACCAGCAGGGCCGGGCTGGGCGCTGCCGCCTGGGCAGAGGCAGCGGTGGCTTCATGCAAAGGAAAGGTCGTGTCTCGTGGAAGCTGCGTAAAACCAACCGTTAATACCCAAAAACAACCTGAGAGGCTACCAGGAAGATGGAGCTAGGCTCATGGCTGAGGTCCAGCTGGATATAATGGAAAAATAATGAAATACAAGGATATTTAAGCACTCAAACAGGTTGCCCAGAGGTTGGGGAATCTCCATCTTCGCACGTTTTCAAAACTTCATTGCACCAAGTGATGTGTTTCCGTGCTGGCCCTGATCTGAGCAGGAGCTTGCACCAGAAAGGTCCCTTCCAGCGGAAGGATCCTGTGATTCCAAGTACCTGGAATTTATGATTCCGAGGGATGGAGGTCAAATCCCAGAGGGGGGGAGAGGAGCCTACACACAGCCCTCTCCCGAAAGCCTCCTGAGGCTTCACGCGGAGAGCTTGAGGAACAATTTCCCAGCTGCTTCGCAGGGTTACGGGAGATTCAGGAGGCATCCAGCAGCTCCTCCGGCCAGCGTCCAGTGCTTGGCTAACGTGGCATTCTTCTGCCTCAGGTCTTCTTGGTGAGAAAAATAACACCGCCAGACAGCAACCACCTCTATGCCATGAAGGTGCTGAAGAAGGCGACGCTGAAAGGTAGGAGACCCCTCCTGTGACGCGCCTGTCCTCCACGTCTGAGAGCCCTGGGGAGGTGTCACAGCAGCCACGGCTGGCCGCGGGGTGATGGAGAAGCATCGTCACCTCCACCAGACAGCCTCGTTTTCTCTCCCTCTGTACAAGACCCTTGTTGCAGTGCTGGAGGTGGAAGAGGTCTGGCCGGAGCTGGCTGGTGCCACGGGGCTGGGGACAAGGCTGGCACGGGGTACGGCGTGCGGTCCGCAGGGTCTGAGCTGCTCCTCTCTCTCCCCAGTGCGTGATCGAGTAAGGACGAAGATCGAACGGGACATCCTGGCTGATGTAAACCACCCCTTCGTGGTGAAACTCCACTACGGTGAGTGCGGGGACAGCTGGGACACTGGGAGAGGGGCTGCAGCTGGGACAGGCGCCGACTCGCTTTGAAGCTCGATAAAGATGCTGCTGTGAGCTGGGAGAGGAGCACAAGGCTGCTCGGAGGATGCTGAGGGACTCTCGTGGTCCCGAACGGGTTTCTGGAGATAGCTGACGTGGGGAAGAGGCCAGGGTCAGTCTGTCCCTCCATGGCTGGGCTGACTGGGAGCCTTCCCTGTCCCCCGAGCACAAATCCTTCCCGGGAAGGGTCTTTGGTCCCACGGCCGCTTGAGCTATTGATGGGAACTGAGCATAGACCGGGAGAAGGGGTTTAAACAGCAAATCCTTGGGATTAAAGCATTAAATGAGGAGAAACTGAGAAAGTGAAGTGAACTAGTGAAACCAGAGTTTGGCAGGATTAGTGCTTTGAGGAAGGAGAGGAGAAGGAGAGGAGAGGAGAGGAGAGGGGAGGAGAGGGAGAGGAGAGGGAAAGGAGAGGAGAGGAGAGGAAGAGGAGAGGAGAGGGAGAGG
>VZTO01027401.1:28934-39885 GCA_013400615.1 Syrrhaptes paradoxus
GGGAGAGGAGAGGGAGAGGAAGAGGAAGAGGGAGAGGAGAGGGAGAACTGAGTTTCTTCCCCTGGGAAGCAGCCGGTGGCTCCTGGGGAAAACAGCCCCTTAGTGCAGCATCGCTGGCTGGAAGGGAACCAGCCCCCCCCCCCCAAAATGGGGATTTTTTGCAGTGCTGGTGAGCTCCCATTGCAGCATCCTGGCCAGGCTGCCTCATTTACCCCAAATAATCACCCCTACCTGTGTCTAACGTGAACCCGCACAGCTGAACCCGCTGGGATTAACCTAACGGCGCCGAGCTTTTCCCCACCGCAGGGGTCTGATTCCTGCTCCGGCTTGTGTTTCAGCCTTCCAGACGGAGGGGAAGCTGTACCTCATCTTGGATTTCCTCCGAGGAGGTGACCTTTTCACTCGGCTTTCCAAAGAGGTGGGTACGCTCCGGGTATCTCGGCGGGTCGCTGAGGCTCTCGGTTCGATTGCCTGGAGCCTTGCAAAGGGAGAGGGGGGGAAAAACCTCCAACCTGCTGCTAGCCCAGAGCTGGCAACACGAGGGGGTGTCTCAGGAACCCCATCCTCCGGTGGAAAAGCAGCGGGATGGGAGGCAGGTCTCACCTCCTGCTGAGCATCGTGTTAAGAAGGGAAACGGGCGAGAACCGTGTTCTGCTGCGGCGTTGGGACAGGGCAAGGGCAGGGAGGGGTACGAGAAGTTGTGCCAGGTGGAGGCAACTGGGAACAAAACCTGGTGAACGTAAAGGAAATGTTTCCTTATCTGCTGCTAAGCAACCCTGTTTGTTTTCTTGGTGTCGCTGCTTAATTGATGCTTTAGGATGGAGGGCAAAGCCTGGGAAAGGAGATAGGAAAGGGCAGGAGGGAGCAGCACGGATGCGAAAGGTCTCGGACGGGCGCAGTGGAGGTGGTCCCACTGCCAGCATGGTAACCCCAGCGCCCGTCCGCTCCTCTCCCTTCCCACAGGTCATGTTCACCGAGGAGGACGTGAAGTTCTACCTAGCAGAGCTGGCGCTGGGGCTCGACCATTTGCACAGCCTGGGGATCATATACAGAGACCTCAAACCAGAGAAGTGAGTGCGGGGCACCGGGGCGGGGACCCCAGTCCTGCGGTTCTGCCCCAATAAACGGCAAACGGCAAACGGCATCGCCTTCCTCCAGAAAGGCTGAAATGAATCAATGAGTCATGGGTGGAGGGGGAGCCCCAGCGGGGCTGCGGGAGGGGTGGGATCATAGAATCACAGAACCCCAGGATGGTTTGGGTTGGGAGGGAGCTTAAAGCCCACCCAGTGCCACCCCCTGCCATGGGCAGGGACACCTGCCACCAGCCCAGGTTGCCCAAAGCCTCATCCAGCCTTCAAGACCCCACGGCCAGCCCGGTGGGAGGTGGTGGTGCCCATCTCCAGGCTCTCGCTCCTTCGCTCCGGCTGGGAGCGCAGCGTGTGTGCAGCACGGGGCTGAGCAGCGATCCCCGGCAGGCTCCGGGCTCCGGCTGTAGGTGATGGAGAGCCCGTAGGGGAAAGGCACCGGGGTGTTCTAACCTGGGGGTGTGGGGGTCAGAGGTGGTGTCACCTGCGTGGGTTGTTTGTTCATTGTGAAGTTGAGGGTTTAAAGGGAAGGGAGCTGCTCTGTCCCACTCGTGTTGTGGTGATGGGGTGAGGGACAGATAACTTTCTCCTCTGGATTTTGGGAACAGCTCAGAGCAGCCGCTGCTGTGGGGGCTCATTTTCACCAGCCCTTATTGCAGACAGTAATAATTTTTATTTTTTTATCTGTGCTGCAGCATCCTCTTGGATGAAGAAGGGCACATCAAACTCACAGGTGAGGGACTCCACTAAAGCTTTGTTCTCTGGCAAGGTTGGTTCTTGCTTCTGTGACTCCTCTCTGCTCCGTGCGATTGCTGGGAGCACGCGGGTGCACGCTGACGGGTTTTGTCCGATGCAGATTTCGGCTTGAGCAAGGAGGCCATAGACCACGAGAAGAAAGCCTACTCCTTCTGCGGGACTGTGGAGTACATGGCACCAGAGGTGGTGAATCGCCAGGGCCACTCCCACAGCGCTGACTGGTGGTCCTACGGGGTGTTAATGGTACGTACTGGGCTCACCCGCCGCCCCAGCTCTGACACACCTGCAGAGGGACCTGATTCTGCTCCTGTCGCGATGTGCTCCCCTGGGGATGTTCTCCGAGCTCCCCAAAAGGGCTCAGTACCGGGCTGTCCCGAGCGTTTCTGGGGGAGGCAGGGCCCCGGTGGCTGCTGTCCCGGGGAGCGATGGGGTGTGCGGGGTGCACAGCGTGGGGTGCGTGGGGTCCGTGTCGCCCCAGCGCTGGGTGCTGGTGTCGGTGCAGATCTGGTGCCACCGTCTGGCGGTTGCTGAATCCAAGGAGCTTGAACATGTTCCTGCTGCAAACCTTGGGAGCCAAGCTCCTTCTTGAGAAAATCTGATGTCTGTGCTCTTTGTTTTTTTTGAGCGAGGCTTTTGATCCCTTGCAAGCTCTTTGCTGGTGTTGGTGAGCTCCCAGCCGGAGGTGCAGCGGGGTCTGTGCATCCCTCAGGTTTGCTCACCCAGGACCAACCTTTCTTCTCCTTCCTTCCCAGTTTGAAATGCTCACCGGCTCGCTGCCCTTCCAGGGGAAGGATCGGAAGGAGACCATGACCCTCATCCTCAAGTAAGAGCAGTTTTTCTTTCGTGGACGTGTAGGAGGCGAGGTTCTGCTCTTGCTCTGAGCCTGGTGCAATTTGGGGGTTCTCGCAACGGCATTATTGGGCAAGCGGGTTCCTATCAGCACTCAGGGTGCAGGGTAAATGCCAGAGAGATGATTGTACTTTTGGGGGTGGAGGTGCTGCAGCTGGCTTGCGGGTTGACTTCTCCAGACCTGCAGCTGATTGCACAACTTCCTCCCCAGAGCAAAGCTGGGCATGCCGCAGTTCCTGAGCGCCGAAGCACAGAGCCTCCTGCGAGCTCTTTTCAAAAGGAATCCAGCCAACAGGTTAGGTAAGGCATTCCTCTGGTTTCTGAATACACCTGACGCTGGGTCGGGGCCTCTGGCATCCTCGTGGCTCAGCAGCGTGTTCGCACTTGCGCTGGGTTGATGGCTCGTGGCAGGACCGCCAGGCTCCCTGTAATTCCCGGCTGTGCCGCACACACCGTGGCCGTCGCTTTGCCGGGGGTTCTGATTTAATGCAGCANCTGCAAGCTCTTTGCTGGTGTTGGCGAGCTCCCAGCCGGAGGTGCAGCAGGGTCTGTGCATCCCTCAGGCTTGCTCACCCGGGACCAACCTTTCTTCTCCTTCCTTCCCAGTTTGAAATGCTCACCGGCTCGCTGCCCTTCCAGGGGAAGGATCGGAAGGAGACCATGACCCTAATCCTCAAGTAAGAGCAGTTTTTCTTTCATGGACGTGTAGGAGGCGAGGTTCTGCTCTTGCTCTGAGCCTGGTGCAATTTGGGGGTTCTCGCAACGGCATTATTGGGCAAGTGGGTTCCTATCAGCAGTCGGGGTGCAGGGTAAATGCCAGAGAGATGATTGTACTTTTTGGGGGCGGAGGTGCTGCAGCTGGCTTGCGGGTTGACTTCTCCAGACCTGCAGCTGATTGCACAACTTCCTCCCCAGAGCAAAGCTGGGCATGCCGCAGTTCCTGAGCGCCGAAGCACAGAGCCTCCTGCGAGCTCTTTTCAAAAGGAATCCAGCCAACAGGTTAGGTAAGGCATTCCTCTGGTTTCTGAATACACCTGACGCTGGGTCGGGGCCTCTGGCATCCTCGTGGCTCAGCAGCGTGTTCGCACTTGCGCTGGGTTGATGGGCTCGTGGCAGGACTGCTGCTGCTGTGCCGCACACACCGCGGCCGTCGCTTTGTCGGGGGTTCTGATTTAATGCAGCATTATTCCACGGGGGCATCTTTCAGGTTCTGGACCAGATGGGGCGGAGGAGATCAAGCGCCATCCTTTCTACTCTACCATCGACTGGAATGTGAGTATCTGGAATACTGGAGCAACCCTTCCCACCGCTCAGCACCAGCAACGCGGTTCGGTTCCTGCGCGGTCGGGATGCTTGACCAGCTAGGAGAGAGCTCCCAGCCCAGGTTCCCATCTCTTCCAGTAATCCTTCCCAAAACTAAATTCCGTGTGAACAGCTGCTTCATACCTGAGTTGCCCAAGATCTCACCTTGATTGGAATTTACTCATCTCTCAGCAGTAGGGCGCGGGTTTTAGTTGGGGTTTGGCACAACACCGACTGTCTTGCACAAAGCGGGAAGGACTCGGGGGAACATTTCTGGCAAGGAAATGCCCTGTTGTGTACGGAGAAGCGGGGCGATAACTGAACCGGCATTTCCCAGTCGCTTCTGGCCAGCTCCCTGCTGTACCACATCCTTTTGTTTCTTCCCTTTCTTCCCTGATCTTTTGAAGATCAGCCTTCCCGTGCTTTCGAGGCACCCAGCAAGCTGCGAGGCTGAACCTCCAGCAGCTTCTTTCAGATTTTTTTTTTTCAATAATCCATTTAAAAAGGCCACTTAAGGGAGTGCTGGGATACGAGCATCCTCCTGGGGCATCTCCTCGGGTTGTTCCTGGAGAGATCTGGGTCAGAGGAGGTGGCAGAGCCTGGCAAGAGAAATAGCTCCTGGATCCTGCTTGTGCATATAGACTTTTTCTTCTTCATTGAATATATGGTGGAACTTCTCCACCGACTGACTCAAAGCACCCGACCGGCCAAGAAACCTTCCCTCGGGCTGCTGAGCTGTAGCCAAACATGAAGCCACGGAGCTGCTCCTAGTTCCACAAAATCTCTTCTTGGCCAATGGTTCCGTGCGAGCCTTTGCACCCTTCGGAGCGCGGCCGAGGCGCTGACCGGTCGGAGCACTCCCGAGCTGTCGTTGTTTTGCAGAAGCTGTACCGCAGGGAGATCAAACCGCCCTTCAAGCCCGCCGTGGGCCAGCCAGACGACACCTTTTATTTTGACGCAGAATTTACGTCGCGTACGCCGAAAGGTTTGTATGAATTCCAGCAAAGCCAAAGTTTCCCACGTGAAATGACGCCGTACGGCTTCATACCGGTTTGCCAGGGCCAGGTTTGCCTCCTGCCAGTGCTGCCAGCCTCCGATGGCTGCTGGCCCGGCCAGAGGTACGTGGGTGCTACGGGGTCAGATCAGCTCTGCATGGAGCGGCTCTTGTCTCGAATAAAATAGAGGAGCTGCAGCTCCTGGGCAGCACGGGGAGGCTGTGCCCCCGCAGGGCTGGCTCTCTGCAAGTCCTCTCTCCTCCCCTCTTGCAGACTCCCCCGGCATCCCCCCCAGCGCCGGCGCCCATCAGCTTTTCCGAGGATTCAGCTTCGTGGCGACTGGCTTGATGGAGGACGGCAAGGTGAAAGCCGCCCAGCCGCCGCTCCACTCGGTGGTGCAGGTAACGGTGTAAAAAGCTGCAGCAAATACCCCCGAGCGGGGCTGCGGGAGCTCAGCACCATCCGGAGCAGAGCTAGCGGGAAGCCCGAGGCAGCATCGTGCTGTTTGGAATTCTTCCATCCTTTCCTTTCGTTTCTATCGACTGTCGCGTGCAAAGCCAGCAGGGCAATGCCAGTCGGTTTGATTCCCTCTCCCCAGATGGACCCGTGCTAGCGGGAGGTCTGTGTCACTGAATCCCAGGATGGTTTGGGTGGGAAGGGACCTTAAAGCCAACCCAGTGCCACCCCCTGCCATGGGCAGGGACACCTCCCACTAGCCCAGGTTGCCCAAAGCCTCATCCAGCCTGGCCTTGAACCCCTCCAGGGATGGGGCATCCACAGCTTCTCTGGGCACCCTGGGCCACTGCCTCACCCCCCGCACAGGAAGAAACTTCCTCCTGATATCTCATCTCATCTCATCTCCCCTCTTTCAGTTTAACTCAGTGCCCGTGGGTTGGGCGGTGCCGCCGGATGCGCGGCGCGCGATGCAGACAGCGTTAGCCCACTGACCTATATCTGCCTCGTCCTCTCCTCCTCCCGCTCCCCAGCCGGGAGGAGAAGCTGTGGGATGCAGCAGACAGCAGTCTGTCGGCTCGCTGGGTGCTGCAGGGAACTCGTCGCGTTGCACAAACCCTTCCCTGAGCTCTCCCAGCCCATCTGCTCTCCGCTCTCCTCTCGCAGCAGCTGCACGGCAAGAACGTCCAGTTCAGCGACGGTTACGTGGTGAAGGAGGCCATCGGCGTCGGCTCCTACTCGGTGTGCAAACGCTGCATTCACAAAGCAACCAACATGGAATACGCTGTCAAGGTCGGAGATTTACCCTCTGAACCCAAACTCCTCTGTTAGGTTTCTGTCCATCCCCACCAAAATCACATCCAGGAATGGGATTGATTCTCCGCTTGCGTGGAGCTCAAAGGGACCGTTTCTGGGTGTGAACGGCACGAGGTTTCTTGGCTGGGAGCAGCAGGGCAGCGATGCTCCCCTCTGGCAGAGGGGGACAGGGTCCCACCTTTGCAAAGCTTGCTGTGGCTCTGGCAGCTCTTACAAACACACCAGACGTAAAACTTTGGGGTTCAAGGACACAGAACTGATGAAGCAACTGGGAGCTTGTTGCTGAAGAGGGCAGGGGATGGGGAACGGATACGGGACGGGATCTCTGCAGGGCTCGGTCGCCTTGTCCTGGCTCCGTCGTGGCTAATGCTCATCCGCACTCTTGCAGGTTATTGACAAGAGCAAGCGAGACCCTTCGGAGGAAATAGAAATCCTCCTGCGCTACGGGCAGCATCCAAACATCATCACCTTGAAAGATGTGAGTGTGACTGGAACGGTTTGGGTTTGGGTCACCATCCCTGGAGGGGTTCAAGAAACGTGTAGATGTGGTGCTTAGGGACATGGGGTAGGTGGTGTTGGGTTGGACTTGATGATCCTTGAGGTCTTCTCCAACCTTAATGATTCTGTGATTTCCCCGTGGTTTGGTTTAGGCAGCACAGGCTGGTCTGCGGGGGGAGAGGGCGGCTCCAGCAACCCCTGGTCCTGCTCATGGCTCTGGGCTGGGGAAACATCCTGACCTCTGGCTGCTTCTCCATGGGAGAAGCCCCAAAGGGAAGCTCTGGAGGCAGGTTTGGGTTAGAACCCCTTCCACGTTTGCTTTGGCAGGTGTACGACGACGGGAAGTACGTGTATCTGGTGACGGAGCTGATGCGGGGAGGGGAGCTGCTGGATAAAATCCTCAGACAGAAGTTTTTCTCGGAGAGGGAAGCCAGTTCGGTGCTGCACACGATCTGCAAAACGGTGGAATACCTGCATTCCCAGGGGGTGAGTACGGCTGCATCGGGCGTTGCACTGCGCTCCCCCTCCTCCGGAGAGGGACTGTACCCATCAGGACGACGATTTCTTGCTGGTGTTGCTCTCTTGGCAAGCCAGGTGTGGGGCCAGAGCAGGGGTTGGTGTCCTGATGTGGCTTCAGAGATTTTTTTTTAAGAGGACAGGCTGAGAGAGTTGGGGGTGTGCAGCCTGGGGAAGAGAAGGCTCCAGGGAGACCTTCCAGTGCTGAAAGGGGGCTACAGGAGAGCTGGNTGGTGGGAGGTGTCCCTGCCCATGGCAGGGGGTGGCACTGGGTGGGCTGTAAGGTCCCTTCCCACCCAAACCATCCTGGGATCCTGTGATTTGTCATCCTGGGGTACGAGAGCGGCACCTTTTTTGCTCCCCAGGTGGTTCACCGGGACCTGAAACCCAGCAATATTCTCTACGTGGACGAGTCAGGGAACCCCGAAAGCATCCGCATTTGTGACTTTGGCTTTGCCAAGCAGCTGCGGGCTGAGAACGGCCTGCTCATGACTCCCTGTTATACAGCAAACTTCGTGGCACCCGAGGTAAGCCCCTGGCTGACCCCAGACCCTTGGGCAGCTCTCGTGTCCCTCCCCGGGGCTGTGCTCCCCCTCGGCACGGGCAGGTCTGCCCTGTGCCCTGTACAATCCCGGGGATGCTCTAGGCTGGGTCCCCTCCCGATTATCTGGCTGGGAGATGCGCTGGGATGATTTTCCACTTTGGTGGAAAGCGCAGTGGAGCTTGCGTGCGGTGTCACCACAAAGGAACACAGCTCCTGTCGTTCTGATGTGCCCGGGGGGTTCCTCTGTCCCATGAAACCAAAATCTGATTTGAATCCTGATTTAGTCCAAGACTTTGCTGTTCGAGGGGGCTCTGGGCACTTGGCATGCCGACTGCACGCAGGGGTCAAGCCGCTTTTCCCGAGCTGAAGTGAGCTCAACGACAAGAACCAAACACACTTTTTTTTTTTAAAATTTATTTTTCTTTGCTTACTCCATTCAGGTACTCAAACGCCAAGGCTACGATGAGGGCTGCGACATCTGGAGCCTGGGGGTGCTCCTGTACACGATGCTGGCAGGGTGAGCGCCTCGGGCAGCACTGGGCTGGGACCCCCCCCCGCGGCGGCAGCGGGACCCCCCCTGGGTCACTGCTGCAGGGCTGGGGCGGGGGACAGTGAATCCAACGCTCTCTCTTCTCTCCCCAGCTGCACTCCCTTTGCAAACGGTCCCAGTGACACTCCGGAGGAGATCCTGACCCGGATAGGAGGGGGGAAGTTCTCCGTCAGTGGGGGCAATTGGGACACTATCTCCGACATGGCCAAGGTACGGTTTGGTGTTGGGCTGCACGGCCAGTTGCTGTGAGACAAGTTTAAAGCAGGTTGGGGAGAGGAGAGTGGAGAAAACCAGCCGTGTGGTTTCTACCCACCCCATAGCAGCTCAGCACCGTGCCTCTCCCCACTTTGGTTATCGACTATTTCCATGGAGCACCAACCTCGTGCTTGACCCACGCGGGGTTTGCTGCTGTGTTCTACCTCCCAGGCCAACCAAAACCACTTCATACAAAAGGAGATCGGTGTCTGGGGACTGTCAACTTGGCCTTGGAATTTAAATCCTAATTTGGGGGCGGAGAGGTGGTATTTTTGCATTTCAAGTATAAAATCTTCTGAAGTCTGGCTTTCCAAACGATGCCCTTAGGATCTGGTATCGAAGATGCTCCACGTGGATCCTCACCAGCGGCTCACGGCCAAGCAGGTCCTGCAGCACCCCTGGATAACCCAGAAGGACAGCTTACCCCAGAGCCAGCTGAATCACCAGGATGTTCAGCTTGTCAAGGTACAAAGCCTGGGCTGAGCCTTCAGCCGGTTCCTCGTGTACGTCGGGGAGCTGCGGTCCCGGGGGGGACGGTGGTGTGGGCAGAGCAGGGTGGGAGGCTGGAGGGGGAGGCGATACAAGGTGGTTTTTGGCAGGAAAACCTGGGGACGGTCTTTAACAGCATGTCAGAATGGGAGGGAGATTTACAGAAAAAAGAAAGATGCTCCTGGCTTTGTGTCTGGCTGCTCCGGTCCCTCCACTCGTAAAGCCGTGAGTCTGAAATATTTCTTCCCATCCCAATGACTTCTCGTGCCTCCTCCCCCAGGGGGCCATGGCCGCCACGTACTCTGCACTGAACAGCTCCAAGCCAAGCCCCCAGCTGAAGCCCATCGAATCCTCCATCCTGGCCCAGAGGCGGGTGAAGAAACTCCCTTCCACCGTGCTGTGAAGCCGGGACGGTCGGTGGCCGGGCGTTGCACACCCACCGGAGCCGGGGCGGCCGATGCCGGCACAGGAGCTCCCTCGAGGACTTCTTCTCCCAAGGCCAAGTGCCTTTGGTTCCGAAAGACTGGCTCCTCCTTGTGTGGACTGATCTTTGCTGAGACAACTTCACTGTAAAACTTTTTTTTTTTTTGAAGTGTAAATTGTCGATTTTTAAAGACCTCCATCTGTGTATATGAGAACTAGAATGTCTAACCGGTGTGGAGTGGCACTAAAAGCAGCTCTGGTTCACCCCTTCCCGCGCAGGGCCAGGCAGTTGGTGTAGCTACATCATTTCTTAGAACCGATCCTCTCCAACGCCGTTGCGGCCGCGAGGCTGCGCCGCGTCGGGGGTTTAGGCTTTGGGGTTTTTCCTCCTTTGGGTGCCCTTCCCCACGTCAGCCCTGCAGCACTCCTGTTTGTAAAGGACCCCCCTCCCCTCCCCTTCACTTTTTCTGCGTTCAGAGCATAAGGGTGATTTTTTAGGCTCCGTTTCTTCTTGCCCTTCCCCAGCCCAGGCGGCGATTCTCTGACCGACACAAACCACGGGTTTTCCAGCCGCCCCCGAGATGCTCGGCTTCGGCTCATTCCTTCCCTCCACCCTCCCATCCTCACCTTCTCCCCGTTGCTCCCGGGGCCGTTTGTCCCCTGTGCAGGTGGGGATGACAAAGGAACCTTCTCCTCGGCAAAGCCGAGCTTTGGGCTGGCTCTGGCTGCTGCTTTTACCACCTTGGATTTTCCTTCCCTTCAACAGGAACCTATAAAACAAACCATCCTTTTTTTTTAATTTTTAATTTAACTTTGTTCTACAGCTGGTAACTCAGGGTTTCTTTCTGAATTGTACAATAAATGTGTCGTTCAGTTGATGGGTTTTTTTTTTCACTGACTGTCTCAAAGCTGCAGAATAGGTGACCCCGGTTGTTTCCCCACGTCGTACGGGGATAACGATTCCTGCCTGCCTTTCGGGACACCTGTGAAGCTTTTTCATCCGGCCCTGTGATGGGAAAACCAGCAGTACCGCAGCAGGGCTGCACGATGCCCCGGTGCAATCCTCCCTTTGCAACCGGCAGGAATTGGCACCGGTTACGGAGTAAGGCAGCAATCGACAGGAGAGGGCAGGACCCTGGCTGCCGAGGGGAACTTCTCATTCTCAGGACATTTTAGTCTAATAGAAACAAACACCTGGAGGCAAACTGTGCTCCCAGTAAATTCCCGACCCGTTCTGACTTGCAGGGAATTGCTGGAGCTCCCCGGTTCGGTGGCGGCTGTTTCTCGGGAGGAGCGGGATCGCTACGGGGACTGCAAACGCTCACGTGCTCGAGGATGCGACTGAAGCCAGCAAAGGTTCTCGTGTGAATTTCTACTGGTTTTGGCTGATCGTATGATGAGAGGGGAAACTTTCTTTTTT
>VZTO01027402.1:9341-24256 GCA_013400615.1 Syrrhaptes paradoxus
TAGTAGTTTGACAGTTAAAGTTATTAAACAAGTGCTTTTTCTTTTTTTTTTTTTCCTTTTTTTTGTTAAATTTAAGGTACATCTAAAAGATTCAGAGGTTCTCTTCAAATTCCTTTCAATTTTATGGACTTACAGTTATAACCTTTCAAATCAGCTGAATTATGAAGTCAATGCAATGCTACAGACTCAAGCTCTATATATTGGCTATGCACTGCTTGAATCACAGACATACCAAAAAAAGAAACAGCTGCTATTGCCATCATCTCCAGGTAAAGTAAAACAATATCTCTCTCTCGTCTTTAGACTTAGGCACAGTATTTTTAAATTTTGTGCAATTTTACTATATTTTATAGCATAAGGCTATCTATAGTCATTTATGTTCAACTGCACTAAGCTGAGATAGCCCTCTTGTTGATTCACTGCCATAGTTAGTAGCCCAAGCTTAGAAGTAGGTGAAACCACTTTTTTTTTTAATCTTGAATGTGTTAAAGAAACACACTCTTATGCTGAAGAAGTCAGTTACAGCACCTCACTTTCTGTGCAGTATAGGGAAGTGGCAGTCACTAGCAATATATGACCACTCTGTACTTAAATATAAGGACTGTGATGAAGAAGGTCAGAACCACGGATCTGTGAGATTCACGTTGGGTTTGTGTAGTCTAGAGGTTTATAGTGAAAAGAGATGACTTCTTAATTCCAAAGTAATGTTGATGCCTCTTCAGAGACAGATAGGTAAAATTGGGTCCACTTGGAGCTGGGTCTCTTTAGCTTGGAAAAGAGGAGACTGAGGAGTGACCTAATCAATGTTTATAAATATGTGAAGGGTGAGTGTCAGGAGGATGGAGCCAGGCTCTTCTCTGTGACATCCAGTGATAGGACAAGGGGCAGTGGGTTCAAGCTGGAACATAGGAGGTTCCACTTGAATATGAGAAAAAACTTCTTTACACTGGAACAGGCTGCCCAGAGAGGTGGTGGAGTCTCCTTCTCTGGAGACATTCAAAGCCCGCCTGGATGCGTTCCTGTGTGATCTGATCTAGGTGTTCCTGCTCCAGCAGGGGGATTGGACTAGATGATCTTTCGAGGTCCCTTCTAATCCCTAACATTCTGTGATTCTGTGATTCTGTGATACTTTATTCTGTTCTCTTTTCCTCTTTCCTTCCCTCTTTCTTTTCGCAGTGGTGATATCCTTGCTAATTAACTTGGGTAGTCCTGTGAGTGAAGTTCGAAGGGCTGCTCTCAACTGCCTCCATTCCTTGAGAGGGGTAAAGGAGTCTCTATTTCATCCTCTTCTTCAGCATTTGGAGCAAAAGACAGAAGAGATCATATCTGACCGTACATACATAACACAGGTATTTTTGTTAAGATGTACATTGATACAAGTTTTGTCTGCTACTGTGAGTTCCCAGCTTTTCCAGAAGAAATCAAGTTAACTGGTAAAGTTTGTTGTCTTTGTATACTATAGTAGACTGATTAAAACAAAAAATTAAAGGACTATAAAAACTTTCAAATTATTTGTTATATACAGAGAATTGAGTATATAGGTCAAATAAGAGGTATTAACTTGTGGTTTCTTTACAGCTGAAGAATTGTGTTTGTATCTAGATTGCATTATTATGAAAACGTTAAATAAATGTTCTTTTGAGACATTTTTATTGCAGGGAAGGAGCTTAATTTTCACTTAATTTTAATGAACTAGATTATAGAAACTCTATTTGAGGAGCTTGAGACACAACCAAAACAGAAATCCCAGAAGAAAAAATTGTCAGAAGCTTTGGAAAGCATACTTGATTGTGTACAGAACCCTATTTTCCCATCATATGTTGCAAGAAACTTAATGAAGATTCTTCATGAAGTCCATGGTGAGGTAAGTGCAGCCTTTATGGCTGTTTAATGGGTTCTGTACTTGATTGAAATGATGAAATCAAATTTCATTTAGTAATAATGCTGTTATAACTTCATAATATATTAGTCTATTAGGCATTAAGTTGACACCTCTAATAATATGCAGTAGTGCTGCAAAGTATGATTTAATGAAACATAAAATATTTGCTTACTCCATCCAGGCATGTAAGGGCTGCAGAATTTTGCACTGGAGTTTTTAAGGAAACTCCCTTGATGTTACTGAAAAAGACTGTTTCAGAAGAAGATTCTTCCAGAAGAAAATTATTACCTTGATTAGAGATCAGTGAATATAGTTTACTGTACAGAGTTGTAACGTAGTAGATAGTACTATCAACTTTATTTGTATATATTAACCTCCTCTTATCTAGTATATTCATAATTCTCTATAAGTGCTGGAAAATACATGAGTTCAGTGTTTAAAAAATGAATGAAATTCTGAATTTTTATGCTCTGTTTAGTTGTATTTGTCTTGAAGGGATTGTGAACTGCATAGAGGATAAGCATTCTTGCCTCACGTTTGGGCTTTGTGCAAGTCAACAGTCATAAACTAGTAAAGAAGACTGCCTTGTTTCTGTACTTCAAAAATACAAAATACTGCTCTGCAGGGAAGAACAGCAAAGTAGCAGATGAACATGAATGAAAATATACGACTTATTGTGGTCTCACAATAAGTCGTATATTTTTCCTCTTGAAAGCTGTTGCATGAAGTACTGTATGCAGTGTGTTACCAGAGAGGGGATGTTGCAGTAAAATGAAGTTGTGCTATTGGAGGTCTGTTAAAATAAGAATGAATAAAAACTTCTCTTATGAATTTCCTATGTTTGCAGATAGTTCTTTCTCACCTCTTGCCTGCACTAGACCAGTTGCTAGAGAAGGTCTTTAAGAAACCTGAGGCAGTGTTGAAAGATGAAGTTGTTCTCTTGCATCTCATCCTTGGAAAGTTTAATGAATATTCAGCAGCCCTCTTGTGCAAGAATCAGCAGAGTCTGGATTTATTTATCAAAAGTCTGCATGCTGACAAGAAAATCTATGAAGAAATTCCACCTTTTCAGATCACAGCACTTGGGCAGGTATAGCTTTCTGAAAGATCTTTATGCTGAAAGCAAATAGCAATATTTAGGATTGGATTTACAAGGACTCTCTGTGTTAAGGAGTCCATAGTGTTTGATTTGTCTTTCTTTTAGTACAAGTTTTCAAGGTCTCCAAAGTGTCTTTGAAACATCTAAACAGGCTGCGAAATTTTCTCTCTTAAACTTATCAGGAGAAATTGCTGTTTGGTTTATTTTTGCATTTTGACAAGTACAGAATAGAAATATTGTATTTGCATGCAGGTGAATACCTGTATCATTGCCTGCAGATGCTGCTGTTACACTGTCCTTAGTTTTTGTCAGCCAGGCAGGAGCTTTACTTGACGTTTTTATTCTGAGGAAAAATTGTCAAGAAAATACAGTAGGTGAGAAGTAGTCTCATTCGAAGGAGGCTACAAATTCAGGCCTTCCATTAGCCAGGTATTAGTGTATGCTTACTAAAGGCCAACAACAGCCACTTTTTTCACCCTGCCAGGCAAGGTGTGTGAAAAATTTCAGGAACCAGTATGTCTGATGAATATTTCAGAAGTATGTGCTTTGTATATAAGGATTCCTGGATATATACAAATATATGCAAATTTTTACTACATATGTTCATACTAACATACATGTGCGATTGGGTGTATTATACATAATCTAACATACCTAAGCTCCACAGCTTGTGATTTTGTTACTCTCTTACAGTAAACCTCTCTGCATCATTTCTTTTTTCCCGTTTATAGATTACTAAACCATTCTTTGCAGCTCTGTCAGATGGGATGGTGCAACAGAAGCTATTAAAAGTATTGTTTGACTTACTGTTTAGCTGCAAGAATCCGCTTTGTGGCCAGACAATTAGCAGTGTGTTTAAAGGGGTAAGTGGCAAACTCCAGAACACAGAAACATGTTTCAAACCTGTTGCAGTCATTCTGTGTTGCTACCTTCAGTAACATTGGATGTTTATATCGTTAGTAGCATGAAACTAGTTGTCACGCAATATAGCTGTGTTCATGACACAAAAAGTTTGTTCAATTACTGCTTTTAGAAGGTGTTTCTTTAAAAGCCACACATCAGTCATTTACTGTGCTACATGAATGAATTCAGCAGAAGTGAATTCTTTCTGCTGCACTGATCTTCACCTTATGAGTAAAAACTGCTTTTGGACTGTTACTAGGAGACTTCTCCCAAAATACATTCCCTGTAGCTTTCATATAGCAATTTATTACATTACATGAATTTGAAATCACTTCCTCATTTTATTTGCTGTAAGAACTACATGTAGGACAGGCATTATGAGACTGTGGTGATATGACTTGAATATATGGATTAGATACCCATATGTGTATGAAAGGGGCGTCATCCATTGGCAAGTGCATTATTCTTCTTTCCTTCAGATTACAGTGTGTGCTGAGCAGATTGTCAGAGAACTGGAGCCTCCTGAGAAAACCAAAAGTCTGACCACTGTTCAGCAAACTAGAAGGCAGAAAATGCAGCAACAGAGGTAAAATAACTAGAAACCCAAAAATATTGTCTGGAGAGTTTGGTCTGGATTTTTTGTTGATTGTTTAAAATGCCTAGCTGCTACAGTCAAAAGCCCACACATTGCCACCTCTCCCAGTAGCAGCAGTAGGGGATATTACTATGTGAAAGGAAGTTTGTCTTTTTTTACTTGTATGTGTTTGTTCCTTGAAACATTGTACTACTTTTTTTGCAGATGTGTATTCTGATTGTTTGTCTTATCTTTTTAGAAAGCCTCAAGATGCAGAATTCGCATCGGAAACAAGTCAGTTCAGCTGGCGGAGGGTTATGCTTATTCTGGAATTACTGCAGCATAAGAAGAAACTTAGACGTCCGCAGGCATTGGTACCTGCACTTTTTAACCTGCTTAGCCGGTAATTGTGCCTTCATAACACGAGTCCTCAAGCATTCTGTTCTGCAGCAGACACTGTAAAGTGTTAAAATATGGGCTACTTTCTCTCTGCTTTGTTGCCATGTTTTGTAGCTTAGCTTGCCTTTTTTGCTTGAACTTCTTTTAGGTAAATTGGATGAGGGGAATGGGAAGTTGTTACAACTTTTTTTACCCTTTAAACAATGTGATGGCACTTTTTTAAGATTTTTACCTGATGCATAGCTTTTTATGTGAAGACTTTGTTTCTGGGGTGGAGAGCTTGGGATTGCTAAGAAGGATGACACCTGTGCTAAAACCGGGACATTTGAGAGGACTTATGTCTTTTGCAGAGATATAATAGTACTCCAAGCTTTAAAATTCCTCTCAAAACATTGTAGAACAGCCTTCATCCAGTGCAACCAAAGAAAACTATCACTTTTCCTGCCAGCCCTGTCTCCAGGCACTTAGGAAAGTTTACGTATAGATTGGGTATTTATCTTTTTTCCTTATGACTTGCCTTTCCATAGGCTGGCAATCGTATTTCAGGTAATCGTCTTGTACTCTTCACAGTGCTTTGATAAATGTCTTTTATCAGACCAGTTGATGCATTTGAAAACAAAAAAGAAAAGACACTTTTTGGCAAGTGCTTTTTAGAAGCCTCAGTTTAGAACTTCTTTAGAATGAAGATTACAGTTTCTTATTTGTATCTTAATATGCAGTTTGGTCACTTCTTTTTCTGTCTCCTTTTTCAATCCCTGATTTTTTTCCCTGAATATATAGGTGTCTGGAGCCTATGGCAACAGAAGAAGAAAATATGGAATATACAAAGCAGCTAATCCTCAGCTGCCTGCTAAGCATCTGTCAGAAGTTGTCTTTAGATGGTAGCAAGATCCCAGCAGGTAAAAATTGCCAGACTCATTTCTTGGTACTTCTCTCACCAGTATGGCATTAAAACAATGGCCGCTAACTTTTTTCTTCTCTTAGTCTACGCTGTATTGTTGAGGAGAGATAGATTACTCTATAGGACATACAAGTTTGCCTTCTTAATAGTTTTTTGTAGATCCCTTGGGTATGGGTAGCAAATTGAAACCAGTACTTCAGTGTCTTGTTTTTCCTACATGGTTGACTATGAAAGTATTAATCAGTGAATATTTTTTACTTGCAGATATCCTTGACAAAGAAAAATTCAATGTGGAACTGATAGTTCAGTGCATCAGGATTTCTAAAATGCCCCAGACACACCACCATGCACTGCTTCTCCTTGGTGCTGTTGCTGGCATGTTTCCTGTAAGTAGTACCCGAAATATATGTCTCGGCTCTTCGCTGCAGGTTCTGAATATTGGGAAGAGTGAAGAACATAAAGAGCCATTCTATGGGGACAAACTTTCTGAAAGGAGCAAGAGGCAAAATTTGCAGGTTCTCTGCTCTTTTAGGGCTTTTTATTCCATTTTACTTGAAAGCAAACCTCTGTCTTGATGCTTCAGTCACTAGTCATTTATGATTTGCAATGAAGTGCATTAGAAATGGCAGAAGCTTTCTGACAACAGCCCTGTCTTGCCTTCCCGCTGTGGTCAAAGTTCTGGTGCGTTCTTTCTTCTTTCCTCTGCTTTTTTATATACAAGAGAGAAAACATCCAGCCTGATAGCACGTGTATTCCTACAAGTTCCTATCTTGTACGACACTAAGAAATGTAGTTGTAGTTGGTGATAAAACTAGGTTGGTCTGATTTTGATTGACTGAGAAATGGGCCTTTACTTCTATGGGTTGAAATATGACCGTACACTCACTCTTCTAAGTAAGATCCTTTTGCTTTGAAACTATAAATGCGGCAAAATGTTTGCAGATGTATCAAACTCAGTTTGCATCTTTATCTTACCTCAGTACTTTCTCCACACATTTGGAAAGATAACATTTTTCACAAAAGGCAAAACTGGAATGTTTGTGACTAATTTTTGGAGGGTTTGGCTCTTTTATTGTTGGGGTTGTTTTTGCTTATCACCATCTTACTGCCATCACCTGCTATGGAACTGGGCTTTTGTTCTGTGTTAATATTGGCTCTCACAAAATTTTCAAGGTCAGAATACAAGGAAATATTTTGTATGAGTCCCATCTCTCTTTTTAAATGCAAAACACTCCTTCAGTTCACTAAAACTGAATGAAAAATGTGTCTATAACTTATTGCTCTAAGTTCTGGCAAAATCTAGGAAACTAACTCTTGGGCTAGGTGACACCTCTAATCCAGCCCTCTTAAAATGAATTACGGTGATTACAGTCGAGCCCCCAAAAAGCCAGAAATTAAAACGAGCATGTTTGGTTTCCATTGTATGGTTGCAGGTGTTTTAAAAATATAAAAAGGGTGGGTGGGAAAGGTATGAAAATCCCTGGAATCTGTGACACACTCACATTTGTGCTGCTGCAAATCTCCCCATAGCTGATTTTGCTTTTCATACTACCATGGCACTGAGTTGAAGATTTATAGGTATTTCTTCAGACTAAACTCTCAATTTCGACTCTTTGATTACTTGCTTTGAAGTATATCTTGGTTTCTAAACAATATTTAGAATATTTAGAACTCTAACAATCACATAGTATGTGGTTTTAAGGGACACTACATTTAAAATCAGTTTAGTGGAGATTTTGGAAGATACTAATAATTCTTATTTTCTTTTATAGAAATCTAGTGGCATTTATGGGAAGGAGAAGTGCCTTAAGGTATTACATGCAGAGCAGCACAGTCCAAAAATAAACTAATCTCATCTGTCATCTTTTCCAGGATAAAGTTCTCCATAACATTATGCCCATTTTTACATTCATGGGAGCGAATGTCTTGCGTCTGGATGATACTTACACGTTCCAAGTAATTAATAAGACAGTCCAGATGGTTATTCCTGCTCTTATACAGGTAAATTTGTTTACGTAACGGAAAGGAGTAGAAAAAAGTGAACAATAAGATTATTAACTAAGTAGAGTAAATTGTTTAGAATATTAGTGGTAGAATTAAGTTGTAGCTTATTCTAGGATTATTTCTAGATAGATATTACATATAATAACTGTATTAACAGACTACTCCTTGTCTGACCAACTCTGAGTTCATCAGTCTACTCCTTTTTAATTTGATGAGCTCCTGTACCTTATAAATTATTTACACGAAACTGTATCACAAAAGAGGACCTGAAACATACTTGAAGTTTTTCATCACAAATACAGCAAACAACTTCAGTAAAGGAACCATGGGAAATAAGAAGGTGGTTATTAGTCCTATAATAATATGTCATGTCATATCAATAGTGGACATGGTCTGAAAGAAGGTTAAATATTTGACAAATTCTTTTACTCTTCCAGCCGGTGCTTGTGCGGGTTTCCTTGTTTTTGTCTGGACATCTTAGGTAGTTTTAAACCAAATCAAAGATACATCTTTGTTTTTTCAAAGGCTACTTTTTTTCTTCAGTCAGGTTTCACTTGCACCAAATAAATCTTAATTCTAGAGTCATTCATAGATTTAAACATGAAAAATGCCATATAAATTCCTTAAGTAAAAATGAATTGAGGAAAAAATTTCTTCTAACAATGGGCTGGAGATTTCCCGGTGTATTTTTTAATGGTACGTGTACGCATTTTGCATCCTCTTGCAGATCTCTGTTAAAGAAATAAAGTTGCTGTCTCTCTTTTTTTTACATTTTGTTTAATTTTTTTTTTAATTTAAAACCTTCACAGCATCTATCACAAGTTTCTGTGAAATATTATTTCTAGCATACATAATTATTACATGTGGGGAGAGCCTAAACTTACCAGAGATCATGTAGCCTACTTGTGGTATTTTTACTAGGCCCTTGAATCCAAGACCCTAACTATCAGGCTTACAGGCAACGTTTTCAGAAGGATGTGGCATTGTTTTCCCTTGAAAACATCCTGCTTGTTTCAGGAGCTGGTGCCAAGTGAAGTTTTTTTCTTTTTTTCCTTTTTTTTTTTTTTTTTTTTAATTTAATTTGAAGCATCTTCCTTCAACGCTGTAAAGGAACTGTGTGATTGAAAACTGTTTATTTTGGAGCCGTTATATTTTCCTCGAGGTTGTGTTTTTGGTAATGCTGTTACTGGGCATGTAGTGCTTTCTCTCATTTTCTGAATTTACAAGAAAGAACTTATACCCATCTATGATTATCTGTTTGAACTGCTGTATGTGTTTGTACATAGGCTGAAGACAGTGATTTGTCAGAGTCCTCGGGAAGTGTGGAAGAGGTGGTGATAAAAATCATCCGTGTTTTTGTGGATGCGTTGCCCCATGTGCCAGAGCACCGCCGCCTGCCAATCCTGGCCCAGCTGATCACTACGGTGGGAGGAGAGAAGTTCCTCTGGGTTCTTCTGGTGCTGCTGTTTGAGCAGTATGTGACCAAAACTGTGACTGCGACATCAAGCACAGACAAGGTTAGAAGATGAATGAGGTCAACTTTTTCCCTCAAGAGACTGATCTCCTCCTTTCTGTTCATGGTCTTGCCTTTAAGAAGGTGCAAGATAAGCCTCTAGGTTATGCTCAAGTACTAATTGCTTCAATAGTTTTAAAGTTTTGTTTCGTTTTTTTTTTTTTTCCTCTGTGTTTGTGAAACTTAATACTGGTCTTCCTGTACAGACCAAGATAAATGCTACTATGTCTTTGTGTAGGTAGGACCTCAGATTAGGTGAAAGCATAGTTTATGGGGAAAACTAATGGAATTATTATTGGTGAGAAGATACAGTCTTTGCTGTAGCAATTTAATCTCTTTCCTGCACAGGAATTATGTTCTCTCCAAGAGTTTGCTCCTGTTACCTTTGGTGTTAATCCTAGCAGTTTCCAGCTCACTGTGGCATTTTCACAAACACACTGAGGAGTTTTTGTGTCTTTTTATCACCATTAGTAATATTTGTTTTTCATTATTGAAATATTTTTTTTCTTTCTAAACCATAAACAGGATGCTGTTCTGGAAGCAGACACTGAATTCTGGATTTCCATCTGTTGTGAATTTGATGTACGTTCTCAGTTCCAGAGCATGATGAAAATAATCCAGTACTTGACAGAGCTGCCGGAGAACAAAGAAGGTAACCACAAAACAGAGCCAGCAAATGCATGCAAGCCTTCCTATTACTCCTCTGGACAGGATACAGAATTACTCTGACTTCTTTTTTTTTTTTTGTAATAAAATGGCTAAGATGAGTGATTACATTTTTTTCCCATCCTTATAATTATAGATTAATTTGAGCACTTAGAATCAAACAGTAGTCCTCATTTAGAAGGTACAGTAAATATTTTTGTTAAAATAAAAAGCTATTATTCATAGCAGACAAGATCACAGGGACTACCAGTCACTTCTGGGGTTTTTTTTAAGGTTTCATTTCTTTTTACTACAGTGTAGTGGAGCAATAATTACACAATATGTTTTAATACTTTTCCAGTTTGTTGTTTCAAAGAGCGTTGGGGAAGGTGGGTGAGGATTGTTTGTTTCTTTTTTAAGGAAGGACTTGCTGTATTTGTTTGAATACATTTTCTCAGCCAGGAAGGACCAGGTAACGACACTGAAAGTACTTTTCACACATATGTGATACACAGTGTATGTGGTCCTGCCTCAAACATCTCTCGTGTTTGAAGACAGTGTACCATAGCTTTTAGCACCAAGAAAAACAAACGTTCTTCATGTAAAAATTATCAGATGAAATGGCAGTGAAATGGCACTACTTCTTTTGAAGCTGTTGAAATGAAAAATTTATCTCCTGTGGGATTTCCGAGCATATTTTTTGGAACTTGGACATTATTTTGGATACGCGGAACAACTATCCTTGATAGGCATCTGACTGTCATTTTACTTTGTTTTTGTAATCAGAAATCAAATGTCTTATTCTCTTGGCTGTAACTTTGTTTTGTGACTGTTTTCAACAGATGATCCTGGGCCAAAAAAGTCAAGAACATGCAAAACTATGTTAAAAAATCAGGATGGGCAGCTCTTTAATGTGGAGTCTCACTCAAACAAACAACTTCGGCATTTCAAATTCTTGTCAGTCTCCTTCATGTCGCAACTTTTATCCTCACAGAGTTTTGTGAAAAAGGTAATAATTGCAGATTGCTTTTCAAATGATCGCATTAAGTAATTTTTCTGTACTGTAACAGATGATGTTTGATTTGCTTTTAGTATGGCCTTATATTCAAAGGAGATAAAAGAATACACTGTCCGGTGTATCTTGTTGACACCTTTATTGCCACAGTTTTGAAACCTCTCAGTAACGTTAATTATTTTTTAATAAGGCTTTTCCAGATAGACTCAGTGTGTGTGACTGCTGAATAGGTAACAAAGTTAAATTCCCACTGGCTTTATGGAGTCTGGGATTTCACTTACAGTCTGTATAACTCCAAGTTTGGTGTGGGATTCGTACTATTAACTCTGAAAAGACAAAATAAATGTTACAAATTTTAGGCTGTGGCTCTAGCTGGCAGTAGTTCCGAGTGTTTAAACTGAACCTCATTCACCAGAGTGAACTGTATTTTCTACTGTGACTGTATTGCCTAAGGTTCTCATCTTTTCTTTCAGAATGATGGCTTAAGTGCAGATGTGGGGAACATTTAGTGGACATTCCACTTAGAACAAACAACTTTGTGTATATACTGGGATATTAACTTAATGAGGAGGGATGTCAGTTTTGTACTTAGCATTTTCATTCTTCCTTTTTAAACCAGGTAGTTGAATGTGAAGAAATAGAAGAGCTGCAAAAGTTGGAACAGAGGTATGCTTTAAATATGCTCCACTGCTCCTGTTTCTAGCTTTTACTGCAACCTAGGAATATTGTTTAAGTGTAGTCCCATTAGAATATTTTTTTCCTAAGGATACTTTTACTGTTGACCTCGGGAACAAGCAGCATTTACTATATTCAAGTTATTTTGGTTTGGTTTTGGTTTGTTTGGTTGTTTGGGGTTTTTTTAATATGATATAGAGTTTTTTATTTCTGAAAGATTGCTCTATCCAATATCCACTCTTCCTGTATTTCTGATACTGCTTATTTACATACTTGGCCATAGCTATTATGCTATTGATGATGGAGTCGCTAAAATAACTCCAGATTTTTAGCAAAACATATCTCTTCATTCGTAAGGAAAAAAAAAATTGTTATTTGGGGATGCCCCTATACTGGTGTAAGAAAATTATCAGTAATCACAGATGACAGTTGTAGTCACTGGGGTATAGCTGCCAATGATGCAAAATTGAGGGTTTCTTTTGCAGAGGCTTAACTTTTACATTTGTTCTAAGTGAATAAGGATGTAGGATTTATGTTGGATGCTGTGTTCCTTAAATGCTCATTTTTAAACATCTGCATGTTCCCAGATTGTTTTTGTTTTAAAGTAGAGTTCTTAAGTAGAACTACCGTTGTATGTAGATGCTAATTTAGGGGTACCAGTTAGACTTCTTTAGCATGCACATGATTTTCCTTGCTGTTCTAGCTTTTTGTTAATGTGGATGTGATCTGCTAGTCTCTCCATTAGGTGTTTAATTTTCCTGTATTGTTGCTGTTTTGTAAAATTTTGTGCTTTCCCATAATAAAGTCAACTTCTTTAGTGTCCTTGATACTTACTAAAAGATGTTTCCTTTCCATCTAGACTGTTAGAAGAAGTTCTCTGCTATATAAACACTGTGGCTTCCTCAGTGGAAGGAAACATGGACAAGCCAACAGCCAAATTTTGGAGGGTTCTGCTTAACAAGTCGTATGATATGCTGGATAAAGTATGTCTTTTTAGCCCTCATGTTAGCAGTGGGACATTTCTGCTTTTGCTTATTAATATCATTGTAACCTTTGTAGGACTTCTGGGTGGATTAGTACTAATCTTTATTGGATGGTCTGCAACCTGGTGCATCATTGTTTAAGTTTGTCTAATAACTTTAATAACTATAGCTAACGGCTTAGACAGAACAACCAGAAAAACAATCAGGAATGCTTATTTCCTCTAGTTAGTATTCTGCTGGCTGGCAGCAGTCATTTCACTGTCTGTTGGAGGAGAATAGCTTTTGGCAGCATTTCTCACTGTTAACTCACAAAATGATTTAACTAATGCTAATGGAACTGCTGTATATCTCTACATGGAATTTAAATGGAGAAAAAAATCCTTACACTTTTCTTTCTAACCTTTTTCTGATCAGAAGTATAGTTGTGGAATTGGACTAGCTATCTTCTTGCATGCTGTGGAGCATATGTCTTTTCACAGCTTGGGTTTTTGTTTGTTTTTTTTTCACCTGTGAGGCATATTCCAGTTTTCATGATGTACATGCACAGGGCACTACCGGAAGTGTTTTAGGGTAAGGAGGGATAGCTCACCAGTGTAGACAAAAGGAATTGCTGAGAAAATCTCAGACCTAGTGGATATTGGCTAACCAGCCAATATCCAGATACATTAAGTACTGTAACTGGATCCTGCTTTGTTCCTTTGCTTGCCTCAGGTACGGCATTGCTAGCCTGGCCTCTCTTCTTTGATCCTGGAACCCATGTGGGAGGTTGAAGAGAGCTTGCCTGGCTTATTTGGAGGCTACTATGTCACAGTGCAGGAAGAGCATTTATGGTATTGTTTTGTTTGTGTTTTCTTATAGGTCAATGCCTTACTGCCAACAGAAACATTCATCCCTGTAATTAGGGGATTAATGATGAACCAGCTCCCATCTGTGAGACGTAAGGCAATGGACCTTTTGAACAATAAGGTGCAGCAGCGCACGAGGTGGCAGAAGAGCCAGGTGAGGTGAAGCAGTTAAACTCAGTTCCTTTAGTAGAAGCACACAGAGAGAGATTGATGTAGAAGTGGTTTACTCTATGTAAAGACATCGAATACCAATGCCAAGTCCGGCAGGCAGCTCTTGAGTAGGAAGATGTAGGCTAGCAGCCCATAGTTAAGTTGCAGGTTCCAAGTTTCTAATTGTATGTCTGATGTGCATGTTCTCTTGTCCTCTTAGATCCTGCAGCTCTTAGAGCTAGTTCCTGAGCTCATCGCTATTGTGCAGTGTAAAAGAAAGGAGGAAGCAGAGGAGCAAGCCATCAACAGGCAGACTGCTTTGTTCAGCCTCAAGCTACTCTGCAAAGGTTTTGGCACAGAAAATCCAATGCCGTTTGTACCTGTTCTGAAAACTGCCATTGATCTGATTTCTTCAGAGAAAGAGGAAAAGAATGTGATGGGAAGTGCTTTGCTCTGCATAGCTGAGGTCACCTGTACACTGAAAGCCCAAGCAATACCTCAGCTTCCAAGGTACTGCTGGGTTCTTTTTAACAGAACCAACTGCAGCAGGAATGAGTTATACTAAAATATATTAATGAAGAAATGCTGATGAAGGCCAAGTGGCAGTCTGCCCATGTGTGTGTTTTGTGTAGATAAGGTATTCATAGAGCTTGAAGGTGCTTCCTGGTCATAGACCAAAGAAGCTAGTGAGGAAATTGTAAGAGTTTTATAATCAGTAAAGTTCCTTATGGAGACTGCTACTGTGAACAGAGAGGCAATCTTTATGGCTTTAGAGAAGTCAGACCATATTCTGTATTTTTACTGTAGAACAGATTGCATTTAAAAACATGAGAACCAGTACAGCTGGAAACCCTGCATATTACATTCTCTTATTCTCCCTATTCAAGACGAATTCAAGCATCTAGCTTGTTGCTTTTAAGACTGTTATGTAAGTTTCTTACTGTCATTAAATCTTTAAACTAAAGATGAGGCTTTGAGCAACCTGATGCAGTGAAAGATGTCCCTGCCTATGGGAGGTGGGTTTAGGCTAGATGACCTTTAAAGATTCCTTCCAACTCCAACCATTCTATGATTCTATGAAACTTTTGATAAAATATTGTAGGTAAAATTACTAAATAAGTCAAAGCTGCTGCCAGGCAACACATTCTTTTCTATCTGTATAATTATTTCATCTTTCCTTCCATTACCTGCAATTCAAAAGCTATGGCGAAGACATGAGTAGATGTCCTAAAATCTCTAGAACGTTCCTTTGAAAATTCCATTTCCAATGACACCAAATTTCAGAGGAGACAGAGCACTGGAACAGGTTGCCCAGAGAGGTTGTGGA
>VZTO01027402.1:30498-51360 GCA_013400615.1 Syrrhaptes paradoxus
AAGCAGGAGGAGACAACCATGAATGTCAGAGAAGGTATTACTACAACAGTTGGCTAAGAAGTAATATCAAATTCCTCCTTGCCTTTTGCTAGAAGTGATGGGTCAGCTGTTTGTTTAATGCAGCCTCAGTAAAAAGGTTATAGTTGCTAATATAAACTAAGAAGCAGTTATCAATTTCCCTTTTGAGGTGGATACCATACCTTCAGATCCTATTTCAGCCTCATTTCTACTTCACTATGTTCAGTATATGCTATCAAGGAATGCTGAACAGTAGTTTAACTTAACATACTGAGTGTGATTGTTAGATACAGTACAATGCAGCATTTTCATATTGCTAGGTCAGTAATACAGGAGATTTATCTGAGCAAACACTTATTTAGGATTTAGGATATTTAGGATACTGTAAACTAGAGGAGGATTTAATCTCACAGTTACAGTTCTGGTACTCACCTAACTGAGAGGCAGACACAGAAGCCTAGATAGATAAAGGCAGGCTCAGCATGAGTCACCACCTGTTTGTACTCGACAAGAGGCACTGTCATCAGAAGGGTTTGAATTCTTTTAGTACTGATTGAAAAGAACTACCAGGTCCTCACATCTAACAATTGAACATCACCCACGATTTCCACTACGTTGATCTTTTCAAGTTGTTTAAAACGATGCTTGTACTCCAGAGTGTGAACACCGTTAACAGCAACTTTGAACTGGTGAGCATCACAGAAAATGATCAGCTGAAAAGCAAGAAGACAAACAGTAAAGTTTTAAGCTCAGGTAAGACATGAAAAACACCCTGATGATCTATCCCTGGTTCTGTTACAAAGAATGTTTCATGCAAAAGAAACATTTTAAAAAGTGGAACTTCAATAAAATTCATAGAATCATAGAATAACTCAAGTTGGAAGGGACTCATAAGGATCATCAAGACCAACTCAATTCAATCAGAATTCATTCTGAGCACAAGCTGAATTCTTGCAACTCTTTAAAAAGAAAACTGTCATTAAAACCAAGTCAAATCTCTGGACCCCTTTAATCCTAAATATTCTCAAGACATTGAAATGCCAGAATGGCAGTTTTATTTAAATCTGTATTTAATGACATGACATTTAAGCACCACTGATAATCCCTGTGGCAGAATTACCAGTTTGATGCTATGTTTCAGTTAATCTTACCTCAAAGTACATCCCTGGACTGAAAGGAAAGTTGGCAACTTCATTTTCTTCTTCTCCCCAGCTGTCATGAAGGTATGAGTTTCTTACAAAAACTTTATTTTTCACTCGGGGATTCAGATGCAATGCAATATCCTTTGAATCACTTGATTTCAGATTTATCGCAAAGCTGGAAGACATTTTTCAAAAGTTTGCTATACCAAGGGTTTATAAACATGATGCAGTAATCCGTGCTATTTACAAAGGCCTTGGCCAATACCCACAACTGTCCTGCAGCCAGGGCTGTGATTCACCTTAAGAACCAGGCAGACAGTTAACATGCATGTGTCTCCTTTGCACAGAAACCTTTGCTGGAGGCAACAAATGTAGGACACGACCCTGCTAGATCTGCTCCACCACTCACAGCTTTCTGTTCATGTCTCAGCAAGGAGGTATTGAGCCAAGTGGGCCAAGTGCTGCTCCCCTACAGCACCAGGAAGCAGCGTTCTCACAGAAACATATGGTGCTACTTGCTCCACAATCTCTTCCTCCTAACTTGGGTAGTGGAGAGTGGGAGGCTTTGTTTTACCTAAAGACATTATATTCTTTCTGCTAACAAACTGGTTAGACTGTAAGGAGAGGTTTGAGAATTCTCTCCGTACACTTAAGACTGGTGGGGCACCAAGCATACCAAGTGCTCCTTTGTAGGCAGCATAGCTCTGCCCAGGCTGAAAGAACACTCTGCAATATGTCCACAACACAGGGCTCCTAAAGGGGAGCTCTGGACAAGAGAAATCAGAGGGAAGAGTCATGCAAATTCAAATGTTTCAACCTGTTGCAAAGACCTCAATGCATTTGAAGAAATATTCCTCCCCCCAAATTGGCTCTAGCTGTCAGATTATTTAGTTGCTTTGAGTAGCCTAGGATTGCTTAGTTCAGATACAAAATACAGCAAAGCTCACACTTCCAAGCTGTAGTGTCCTTTCTCACTGAGAAAAGGAAGCATGTAAAACTCTATGTGAACCGAGTGAAAGACATTAAGTAACTTACAAACTCTATAAAAGTCTACACATTTAAAAGCACAAAGAGCAGACAACCTGCAATGCTGTACCTAATGCCCAAAAGCCTCTTCACGCTTATAAGCGGTACATTCAGCACTTGAAACGTGCTAATAAAATTTTCAAGCAAAAAGAAGGAAAACAAAGGCTACTATCTATGAATTATCCTGTCCAATTTAAAGTCCATTCAAACTTTGTTGATGAGATTTCTAGACCTCAGAGTTCATATTAATACTGGAACCTGAGTGTTGTTCAGCTGCACAGCAGATACGGGCTCCGAGTGCAATGCACACACACAGAGTAAAAAGCATGTTTCTCATCATTTGCACTAATTGCTTCATTTTTAGGCATGTTTCTGCAGAGCCAAAACCACCCTTCAAGTAAAAGGCATCCTGAAGCACAGACATTTCCTTAGCTCCATTTTGACTGTGTTGCACTCCCCCTTTTTTTCCCCCCCCTCTTTAAATCATGCGGGGAAAATGTTTTCTTTGCAATCTGTTGTCCCTAGTTTGCTATCAAAATTATAGCTCATACTCCTCCACCAGCTTTCACCACTCAGTTGTTGCCAGTTAGGCACCTTCATACTTGCACATTCCCTGAGGAGGCCATCCGAGAAGCGTTCAGAGAAACGTTGTAACATGCAGCATTGGAGCACAGCAGCAACTCACCTAACTCACTCATTTTCCATCTGTTTCTGCCAGTTCCCTTACTCTTGGATCTCTTTAGAATAAAAGCTGGTTTTGTACGATACGTGTGCTCACATGCCTTGCATACGAACAGACACACAATCTTGTGAATGATGCAGAGGTGAGACACTCAGGTTTTACCTTTACTTTTCACAATGGAACTGCTCTTTTAAGTCCTCTCTAAAGCAGCATCCTGCAGGCTCCTGAGAAAACTGCACTGTAGTTTCAGATGACTCCAGATGCAAAGTTGCAAGTGAGTAAGGAGATACTGGGAAATGGAAAAGCCTACTCGTTCTCAAGAGTAGCGCAGTTACATAGCAAAAAAAAAAAAAAAAATATCAGTAACACTTACCTCTTTGCGTTTTTATTCACTTCACCTTTAACAGCAACTGTGCATCCTGGACGAAGTGCAGTATCAAGTTTCCCAACATAAGGAACTCCCTGGAAGCACACCACCAGTAAAAATTTTACTGTGACTTACTTTTTTTTTTCCTATATAGAAGTTGAGCTCTACTACGACAGGAAGAAATTTGGCCTACAATTGCAAATCTGCACTTATAGCTAAAGTTACTCCCACCAACATGTTCTGGGATACTAATACTATAGTGGAAAAGTAACACTGAGATAAACATATCAATGTGTTGGGTTTTTTCTTTAGAATACCACCTTGTGTTCAAAATAAACATTATTCACAACTACTTCTGCCACCATTAATAGTAGAAGGAGAGGAAGAAGGGGAAAAAAAAAGTAAGCACAAAACTCCCTACATTAATTTAAATTTTCATCACATAATTATTCAGATACAGACATCCTGAGCTTGCCTCTCTGAAAGCTTCAGTTATGCTTTAAAGGATAAGACTCATGCTAGGTGTGCAGTCCCACAGTTGCATAAGTACTACAAGTAGGGTCACTGAGTATTCTGTCCTTCTGGCACCAGTTCATGATAGTTAGTGCAAGTATTTTATTTGCCTTTTTTTTTTTATTGTGTTAGAAGTTATTTCGATCAAGGAAAAGGAGTGAATGAAGAAGTACTTCGCCTTTAGTTTTTTGTTGAAGTCACCACCACTTGGAAATGACAATATTGCATGTTATTTGGTTTTGAAAAGAAGACTGAAGAAAGCAGACTGTCAGGTGACAAGGCAACTGAAATCAGGACACTCACTGCAACTTCACCTACTCCACAAATTCCACTCTTATATATTCCTTTTCAGTTTAAGTGTGGTGCTTACTCCAGTCTGGATACTATCCACCTGTACAGCTTTTTGCAAAAAGATGAGCACTCACTCTATGCTCCATACTAGCTGGGTGTGAGCTCCAACCCTAAGGTGCGATGCTTGCATCCAGCCACCTGAAGCATATAGAGGGTAAGCATGGATCTGTCAGCAAGAGGAAGGAGTAGCCAGATAGGTTCTGAGATTTCCACATTAACATAAGGCCATTTGGCATAATATGACCACAGAATACTTGTTTTGTGGTTATTCCCTAAGGCAGAGAAAACTAAGCACGCTTATTTGAAAAAAATGTCTAATGTTATTTGGTACTTTAAAACTCCAGGGACCTCACTTTTTATTTCTGTTTACGGCTGTGGATGCTGTGTTTATCTTTTGGGTTTTCTAAACGATTTAGCAAGTGGCCTCACTTTTACTAGCAGCAGAAAAGAGGATTACTCTCTATAAAACCTCACTAATGATCATCTCCCAGTAGATTCTCAATTCCCTTGTTCTGTGTTTTTTAATTAATAACTGAGATGGTTTTATTTCATTTCTTTTTACTCTTCACAAGTTTGCCACGAGTTTACACAAGATACTTACAAATTGTGAACCATCTGGCATTTCCCCCTACAAGAGAACACAAACAACATTAACTAGCTCATCAGACAACGGGGAGAGTCATTCAACGTTTTACAAGCATACGTACATTTTCTGTGTTTATCTTTGTTACTCCTAGAGATGATGGCTGAGAGCCTTGTAAAGACTGCAGAAAAAGAGATATTTAGATGTCACTGCTAACATCATAGAATTTGAACTTAAAGTTGGTTAAAACCATATAAGGATCTGTGCTGCTTTGAAGGGTGCACTATTAATGTAGAAATCTAGGGCTACAGTAAAGAGAGCCAAACCTTTACAAACCAAAGAAAAGTCCTGCAGATCAATTGCTGAAGCCAAATAGATTTCTAAAGACCACCTCACTACAGTTTGAATCTTTTATTTAACAGTCAGAGCACTGTTAAAGCCTTAGCATCTGAGGGTACCCACTGAGCTTTCCTCACTGGGGTAGGAACAGCAGCAGGGCACGTCCGCACAGGGGGCCTTGGGATTCCAAACAGCCCTCCGCACCCATGTCGCTTCCCACAGGAAGGACACATGAGCAACAGAGATACAGTTACAACCTATCTCTGGCAGATTGTGTCCTCATTTCACTGTGTCCTTATTTCAATACAAGCTTCCATCTTCCTCATCAGAAGAGTGTATTAGAAACAAAGATGAAAAAAATTGCCCTTCTCCATCCCTTTCTTCCCCAAAGGATACATCATCAGCAACCACAGAATAAGCAACTCTGTTTTGTTTTGTGCTTGGGACAGAAACCAACCTAGAGCACCTGCTTGCCCCCAAGCTCTTCTCAGAGTCAGTCACCCAAGAGCAGGACTCAGACAGCTTTGAAGCAACATTTATTCTGGCAACATGCCCAAGGCCAAGTAACGGGGCCCACAGAAGTCTGTACACAGGCTTTGCAAATCATCAGTGAGTAGACATACCTTTAAAGCTTAGAACCCATTTCCTTCAGGCCCAAATCTCCACCTTCTATCAACACATTTATTAGTCTGCTGACCTTAGTTAGCCTTTTAAGCAGCAAGAGACCCAAGCTTAGCCCACAATTTAGTGAGGAAGGGGCAGAAGAGACGCAGAATATTTCACTGGAGTAGGCAGGCTGCCTTAGTGGCAGGAAAAAAGAGAAAAGGCATTAACCTTCTGTATCTCCCCAGAATTTACCTTCTGTTTCTGCTCTGAAAGTCTCACCCTTCCACAGCAGAAGGATCTCTCCCTCTGCACAGGGGAAAACATTTTTCAGCCCTGTTGGTTTACTTTCTCTAGCAGAGCTGGCAGCTGAGAGGAAGCACAGCACTGCCTTCACTTTAAATTCACCTCAGTTTGGTCCCAGTGCAAGTCAAGCCACAAACTCTTCAAGAAAGGACACCACTTCTCACCTCCCAGAAATAAACATACACTCCAACTTATCACTTCATTCAACAGTTCAGTCATTTTAGCAGGAAAAACAGGGTTATGTGCACAAGCAGTTCCAACTGTGGCTGAACTTGGCATTTGGAAGCCAATCAACAAGCTACAGCCATGGCTGAACTTGTCACTTAGAACCACTGAATCCTGACAGTTCATTCTGGAGCTCCTGCAATAGCTGAAAAGTCTAATCCATTCCTAAATCCAGTATCAAATCAATTCTTATACCATCTGTCCTGTTAAGTTCGTAAGCTGTAAACTTTGTCACCCTTTTGTCCCTAACCACAAGACTAAAACAGGAAGACAGATCCTCACGTGTTGAAATAGAGGGGGAAAAAAATCATGTTACTGACGTTAGCTATTGTGTAGCTTTTTTTCTTTACTTCCTTTTCACCATAAACCCTACTCTGTACTTTAGCAAGACAGACAAAAGGAATCTAACAAGTCAGTTGTCTTATATAACTTACTTTGGAAACAAATTCTACAGTTTTGATCTGCACTTTGCCATATATTCCAAGTGTATCTATTCTTTCATGACTAATTCTGTGGTTGTAGAGCAACAAGTGTTTCTTGTTTACAGTCACCTAAAGAGACAGGAAACAAAATAGGAAAATTGTATTAAACATATATTACATTAGCCATGTATCAAATTGCATGCGTGTATCTGTTCTACACTGGTTTGGTACAAAAGTATGGGGTGTCGTAGAAATTTCAGAGCAATTAAGTTCAGCTCATCCATGATTCAGTCTCTCTTTCCATCACTATGATGGAGATTTATTGACCTACACTAAACCTGCATTTCACACCTTTTGTTTCTATCACCTGCCCATGGCAGGGGGGTTGGAACTCGATGAACTTTAAGGTCCTTTCCAACCCAAACCATTCTGTGATTCTATGATCATTTACCAGTGTGGTATTACCAATCTAACAGAATCTATTAATTGCAGTCTAACTGAGCAAGACAAATACATCTTACATGTTTCCTCCAAGAGGACTGTCCTACACAAGTCACAAAACAGGTTTATCCTACAGTCAGCCCTTTGTACATAAGAAGGGAAGGATGGAGTAGCCATCAGTCACAGCAGGAAGTTACTTGCCTACTCATCCAACTTAGAAGGAAGCAATACTAAACTGAAGGTCTGATTTACTGAGCACCTCTTTAAAGAGAAGCTACTAAACTTTTCTGTAGTTAGACTACACCTAAGTAACAGAGAAACCAAGGCTTCCAACTGCTTATTGTAAGTATACAAGATACCTCTCTTTTATTGGCCTGACAACTGGCTACAGATAAAGAACTGACCCAGACTCACCTGAAATTTATCCTTTAAAACCATGATGACAATCTCAAACAGCTTCCCTTTCTGAAAGGGCATCTCATAAGTGATCTCCTCCCATCCCCATTTTTCCCTCTCCAGTGTGTTGCAAACAACGCAGCCAGACCTTTTGAAGCGGGGGTTGAAATGAAACGCCACATCAGCTCGAGGCTTTATGCTGCTACCACACTGTAAATCCACCTGGAACCTAACCATAAAAATAAGACAAACCACATTCAGCTCAGTCTGTCAAGAAATCACCTAAAAGTTCAATACACTTGTATTTTACTGTGGAGCCACAGAACAGGCAGACACAATGAATGTTGTTGGATAAGGAAAAAAAAATATATTTTTGCCCAACTCCTACACATTTGTGAAAGGTTCTCCCACTATTTACTTCAATTAATTAATAAATTTAAGTATTTATTTAATAGTCATTATTCATATCATGTAAGCTCCTCACTTACTGTGTTCCCCACCTTCCCTCTCATCACCTTCAGTAGAATAACTAAAGGAACCTTCGGCAAAGTCAGAGAACAGAACCCCATACTGGGCACATGCACTAGTTCATATCTCCTTATCCCAGTTTAAGTTAACTCCTTCAGGCATCACATTCAGTTATCAGTGTTGTTAGTCTCAGATAACCTCTTTAGACAAGCAGACATACACTAGGACAGGGAAGAAAAACTGCCAAAGTGAGAGAAAAGAAGATCAGCAGAAAGCAAAAAATCAGCTCATCCTCCACTTCTCGTCACAAAGCTTTCATTATCCACTTAACCCTGTATTCACTGACAATATCACAAGGATTTAGATCAAGTCTTTGTGTGCCATCATAAGTAGGACCCCTGGAAACATTTTATCCATTACATTCTTGTTCACATGGTGACACTGAAAAAAGTGACACCATAGCCACTACCTGTCTGCATCATCAGGAACAGTCCCATGTATCACAATCAGCTCTCCAGGAGCAAGGCCTCCAAGTATCGTCCCAACATACGGAATGATCTAGAATAGAAAAAAAAAAAAAAAAAAAGAAGAAAAAAAAAAGGTTCAAATAATATTTTGTGATGGAGGAAAAAAAAAAAAAAAAAGTTTTAAAGATAATATTCTAATACTTAATTATGTGGTAGCATATTAAAAGAAACACAATGAGCATTGCATTTAAAAGAAACAGTAGAAAAGCACTAAATACACAATAGGAAGGAAAAACCCAGCAGACTTTCACCTATGAAAACCAAGCTTCTCAGGTAAAATTAAAACTAAAATTTCCAGCTTCCATTCCCAGCTTTCAAATGAAGAGTGGTAATACTTTATTGCCTCACTTTTAATAGAGTATAAAGAGGATTTACTTCAAATTAGGTCATTGCCAAGGGCTGACTATTATCAGCCCTTTGCTGGTAGCAGGAGGCACCTTCCACAACCCTTCTGACCCCAGAATACAGCAGTTGCCTTTTTGCCTGTTCCTGCTCCATTTTGGAAAACAGTGACGGGAAAAGAAGAAACAATGTCACAGACTGTCTTCTTAGTAACAACTACACAACAAACACAACAAAATACCTCATCCTAATGAGCTAAGAACTGCAAGGTGCACTGAAATAGCCCTGTTCAGGGGTCCTGGTCTTCATGGTATCTCTGGTATGCAGACAGTCTGGCTCAAAGCCTGCCTATTTTTTCTTTCACATCAACTGCAAGGTAGCACAAGCACATTATGCTCAACTGAAGTGGCAACATGGTAGGAGTTGTTAAGCCATATGAGGGGACACGACAGTTAAAATAAAAGCCCTGAACACCCCAGCAGGGTTCTCTGGCAAAGGTTCAGACATGCTGACAGAAGCCCTACCCTGACCGTCAGTTGGAGCACCCAGCATTTCAGGGAGGGAAGGGGAGCACCTTAAAAGAAAACTGTGGAAATTCATAGGAGACTGATCTGAAAGCAAAGTTTGCATCTCATGACATGTGCTTTAGATTGAAAAAGAAAGTAAATGGTAGCACATGTTGCATTTGCACTGGTTGACAGAGAAATTTCTGCCAAGGTTGTTTTCTGGGGTTTTCTTCCCCAAAAATCTCTGATCTGTAGAACAGCACGTAAGATTTTAGGATATCTTTGAAATGAAACATCAATTGCAAACAAGAGTTCCAGTAATTTAACAACAAAAAATTAACAGACTGGAAATACTACTCTTGAATGGAATATTGGACCATAAAAGGACAAGTTGTGATTTTTATTTTTTAAAAAAATATATATATATCATCATGCAAAACAGGAAGATAGGCAAAGGGATGTGCTTGCTGACACATATTCTTGTGAACTTGTGAAGAGGGAAGGGGGAATGACAGCAAAAATTGTCTAAATCTGGAGTGTTGACCCTTTCTGCCAGTAGATAAACATCCTTTTCTGCCCTCTCTCCACTTCCCCTCGACAGCTACCCACACATTGCACAAACCCTGCTTTGCAGTCATCTTCTACATCAGGCAGAACAGACTAAAAGAACTTGCTTCTCAAGCATAAGCTCACAAATGGTCAAGTTGTTTTAAGTCTCATGTATTTTTATTGGCTTAAGCTGGTGTAGTAGAGGAGGACCAAAATGTGAAATTAAATGTTAAAAGTGAAAGAATAAATAGGCCAAAATCTCTTTGCTTACAAGTTCCTTAATATACAAGCTGTACATAAGAGGTTCGCTTTTATTCAAATAAAAAGAACAATAAAAACATTTTAGGTTTGTTTTTTTTTTAGTTTTAACACACTGCTCCTGAGGTGTAGTAGCTCTGAGTAATGCAGTAGAGTCATAAATTACTGGTTCAGTCGCCAAAGACAAACCAGAGGAACAGAAAGACACAGGCCAGGGATGCTGGGACTTAAGTGGATCAAGGTTATTTACCCCTGGAAGGGAAGCTATGGCACAAACACTTCTTTACATTCAAAAGAATGCATTTATTTAAGAGAAAAGAAGTTTGGTCCATCAACTTTTCAAAAGCTCAGACATGGAATCTGCAAGGCCACAATGGAGCATTTCCTGGGTGCAATACTACAGACTGAATGAGGTTTTGTCATCACAGAATGTGCCTGTAATTTCCTCATGTCTCAAGACATTCTCCTACTAATTTTTCCTCATTTATTAAGAGTAATGCTTGTGAAATTCACATGATCTACCAGCATTGCAGCCCTCTTCCAGACTCCCAAAATTTACCCCTGAAGCCAATTGTCTGTGTCAACTGAGTTTGAAAGGTCTCAAAGATCAAGTTCTTTCTAATATCTGCCAGTTTTCACAAAACAAGAGGACACATTAAGGTCTTACAGAGGAAAGGACTGTGATAACACAGCTTTCATCCAGCTTGCTGGGCAGCGGCCAGCTGCCCCATCAGATCTGGCATGACAACATTTCTTGCCAGATCAGTGGAATAAAGGGCATAAAGAGGAGAGTGGGATTTTCTGGATGATTCAGAACAGCACATTGTAAAGAAATAAATCTCTGACTCAAACCTGTAACAATCATAGAATGGTTTGGGTTGGAAGGGACCTTAAAGAACATCTAGTTCCAAGCCCCCTGCCATGGGCAGGGACACCCTCCACTAGCCCAGGTTGCTCAAAGCCTCATCCAGCCTGGCCTTGAACCCTCCAGGGATGGGGCATCCACAACTTCACTGGGCAACCTGTTCCAGTGCCTCACCACCCTCACAGTAAAGAATTTCTTCCTAATATCTAATCTAAATCTACCCTCTTTCAGTTTAAAACCACCACCTCTTGTCCTATCACTACACGCCCTTGTAAAAAGTCCCTCCCCATCTCTCCTGTAGGTCCCTAACTCTATCCACTTTGCAAGTAGTGAACGTATAGTGAGACTGAACAATCAGATTCACTGAGGACACAGGTATCACTGAGGACAAGCTGCAATAGATAAGGAAGTCCTGTGCAGATCTGTGCTACAGTACACTCCACACAGATACTCTACAGACTTTAATATTTTTAAAGAGTTCTAGCACAGAACCTTAAAAATACCATTTCCTGCAGGCTCAAAGGAATTACCTTTTAAAGATACAATGAAAACTACAGCTCCAGCCCACCCCTTTAGCCACATGTCAGTGTCAGGCCACTGTCCCAGATCATGAGAATATTGGAGCTTTTCAGAGAAAGTCTCCAGACTCAAAGCTATGCAAACAGCATTCTTCCAGATTCACTCTCTGCAATTGCCGAATAGTGTTAGCTCAGTTCTTCCCTACAAAACAGGACTTTTTGTAAGGTAGGACAGCAACTATCAAAAAAGATTCCAAGTTCAAGTGTTCAGACTGACATTACAAGCACCATAAAAAAAACCCATTTCACAAGGGTGTAAGTGACGAAATGAGAAAGGGGTTTGTTGCAGAGGACTGCAACTGACAAAGGCCCCAATAAGGGATGACAAGTGTTTGTCTGCTGAAGGCTTTGTAAACAAAAGGTTTGTCTCTGTTGTGAACTCTTTGCTCACTAACGAGGTCACCCTCACTAACGAGGTCACCTCCCTCACAACCAAGGAGCAAACCTTGCCCCACAAGGTCACCCCTCTTTTTAAGTGTCCTTTTCTCTTTCGCTCTCTCTCCTTCCCTCTGTCTCTAACTAATTTTTGGCAACATAAGGGTAACGCCCTTGCAAGTTTTATTCCAGCTCCTTCTGGGGCTTGTTCAACAAGTTTTGTGGGAAGCCTCATTGTGATAAGTAATTACCCATTTTAGCACTGATAAGTGATTGCAAGTTTTATAAGTAGTTGCAGGTCTTTAATATTGCTGATAATTGTGGTACCATTACATCCTTAGTAGTTGTCACATGGTTGTAAGTTTTAGCGTTGTCAGTGGGTGATGGTGTTGTTACAAATTTTCTTTGCCAAGTCATTTATCTTTTGTAACTCCACTACATTTTTATATTTTTACATTTTTTAAATAAAATTATTGTTTAATTGAACCTCTCAAAGCATTGTGCTGGGTTACTGTGCAGATATCCAAAAGAAACCTTGCCATCACCCACCAAGTGGGATGGGACAAAGGGCTGCCAAGCACTACCCTGTGTTTACAGAGGTAGTGAAAACACTATTTTAGGAGTGAAAACACTATTTTATCATATTTTCACCTTTGATCCAGCACATTGTGCAAAAATCCCAGACATCCAGTTAAGCTGTGGATGAAAAAGGACTACACCCCAAGGCCGACAGAACTTCATTCCTATTTTGGAAGTCCCAGGCATTAAGTGTCCACTTGCTTATAACACAATTTCTAGACACCATCAGCTCCTAGTGTCACCTGTGACATTCTCCCTCAAATGCCTGAGCAATACAGAGAGTTCTCAGTAACACCCCTCACTGTGCAAAACAGTACAAGTACTAACTGTTGACACAAAACAGCAAAATCCCATTTCCCAAGGAAGAAGTTGTTGACGTGACAGGATAGTTACCGGGTTACTAATTTTCTTCTGCGGTGCATCCAAGGACATCATCTTGCCTCCTCCAGTTAAGTTTGACAGTTCTGTGTGACCACTGCTGGTCAGGCAGCACCAAAGGAGAGATCCCTTCGAAAAAACAAAACTTTTAATTAGAAAGAAACACAATGACACTACATGAAGTGAAACCCTCCAACTTATAACTTTAAACAGCACAGGAAATGATATAAACACCTTTCCTTTCCAAGAAATTTGCTGGAGTTTTGAAACAGAAAAAATTAAAGGCTTCCTTAAAGAAAGAAGGTACCACTAAAGAAAGAAGGTACCACTCTGACATGGGACAGTGCACAGAGGTACACAATGTCATCAGCAGCTTCCTGAGATTACATACACTGAGACAGAACCCCAGGTAAAAACGATCCTTGTAAGGAGAATCACTGACAACTCAGTACCCCTCAGCTGGGCCCTAACAGCTCTCCATTTGCAGCTGACCCCTGGCAAACAGGGAAAAGATACACAGTACAAAAGCAGTTTTTCTAAAACAAACAACCGACCATTTCTGTTTCCTTTAACGCTTTCTGTGCTATCCCAGACTTCCCAGGGCAGACAAGCCCTATGGGCTCAACTTACTTTTTCCAGTTTCATCTTACACAAAGCTGAGAGACACTAGGCAAAGACATAGCAGGGAAGCAAACGGTGTTTTATATTTCTTCCTCCAACACATACAATCCCTGAACTCCACAAATAACTGCAGGAGTTTGTAAAAATAGCATTAAATGCACAGCATTAATAAGAAATGAAACAACAGCTTGCGAGTATATCCAGCTACACTGTAATTTTTTTAGCAAATCTTCTAATGAAGTGACCAAAATTCAGGGCCCAATTGAAGGTACTAAGTAATTAATTCTTGCACATTGTGGAGAAACAACTTTAAGTAGCATGCAAACTGTGCAGTGATTACAGGTAGACAAGGAGAAAGTCAAAGGTGAAGGTTCTAGTACCATTACTGTGTGACAACTGCTAGCAACATTAGAAGAAAAAAAAAAAAGATAAAAAAACCAAACACCACCAAACTAAAGCCCAAGGTCTTTGATGTGTTCCACAGAGCCCTGGGGTTAGTCTTCTGCAATCATTCACCAAGAGGGTTGCCCATTGCAACACCTGGCTTATCTTGTGGGAGATTTGGGCCAGAAGGGGATGAATTCTCCTACTTAAGACCAGTGTCTAGAACACAATTCAGGGAACACAAGGTGCCTGTGCTGCATAACTCTTTTGCCCCTTTGATCTTCTCATGGGATACTACCATCAATTCACAACAGGAATATGCAAAGGCAGGCAACTGTCCTTGTTTTCATCTTAAAAAGGAGGAAATCAAGACCAAAGCAAACAATAATTCTGCCTTTAGCATCAGAAAGTCCAACAGCAGACCCCAAAACATGAAATCCACACCTATAACCCAGTGTCCAGCAGCCTGCTAACTGAAACTCCCTGGGTGTGCAACAGCAACCTGGGTCCTGCTGAGAGGATCCTGGAACAGAACTGACTGTCAGCCCTGGCAGACCAGGCGGCACTACAGCAAAGTGATGGGTTGAGGGGTTTTTTGGTTTTGTTTTTTTTTCAATTGAAAAGGACACAATAATGAGGGAAAGATGGACTCCAGGCTCTGTTTGACAAAACAGGACATGGGCACGAAACTGCAAGGTTCTCCTGCAACCTTCTGTCAGAGGAACCACTGTCGCAGACGTTACACCAAATCTTAACTTTGCAACGCTGTAAGTTAAGGTTTCCTGACTTTACCTTTAGAACTGAAAAAGATATGTACGGTTTCCTACTATGTCACACATTGCTGAAAAACATTGTCAACAAACAAACAAACAGGAAAACATGCCAACAACCAGCTATTACACTGTCCCACGGTGACACGCAGAGGATATCCCTCACAAGGGTAACTCTGGTCAGACTCTATGATCAAAGCTCCGTTTTACACCAAGGCAAACAAGGCTTCCGTGGAGAGAATAAGCGGGACAGGCACTCCGTACATCTGCAAGCAACTAAGTATAAACCACCGGCGGCGTCACCCCTCCTCTCCCTCCCGGCGATGAACCCCACACAACCCCACACTACCACACCCGGACGGACACAGGCCTGGTTGCACCCAGACACCTCGCCTGCTCCAGCCCCACCTCAGCCGGCCCCACCGGGGAGCGGCCCCTTCTCCCTCCGCGGCCGCCACATGCGGGACGGAGGGGCTGTTACTACTTTCACCCCTCAGTTCCGCCCGAACGCGACGCCCCCTCTTTCTCCGCTCAACGTACCTCCGTGACTAGCAGCGCCCAGAGGCCCGCGGGCTGAAGCCTGCCGGTACTGCCATCACTCCCCGCCGTCACCTGCCCTCGCGCCGCGCCCGCCTCGGCCCCTTCCAACCGCTTCCGGCCGCCACCAGCGTCACCACGGCCGGCCCCGCCTGCCTTCCCGCTGCGGCCTGTGCCTCTCGGTCAGAACCCGGCCCCGTTCCGGGCCTGGCTGCGGTCCCACCGGCCCCAGCCGAGGCCCTACAGCTTCCTCCTGGGGTGGCCCTTGGCCGGGGGGAAACGTGCTCTGCTGCCCCGGGAGGGCAGTGGGCACCGCGGGGGCGTTTGAGCGAGGGAGGGTGGCAGCACGGCGACCGACCCACGCCCCGGAGCTGCGGGCTGCGGGCCCGGGCCCGGCCACGCCACAGCCCCCCGACCCCCTCAGGCGCTGCAGTTAACAACTTGGTCTAGAAGTTAATTCAGCTCCTTAACGCTACCGCAGGCTTCCCCCGCAGACTTCCCCTAAGTCTCGTGCTTCCTCTGTGTTAGGTCCCTTGTTGCAGCCTAACGCTGTCTCCTACCGGTAAGACACCTCTCCCGTGTCCAGACCCCAATGCAGTTCTCAAAGCCGACAGGGTAATTTGTTGCTGCAGGACTGCAAAGTTTCTGAAACCTGGAAATCCCATACTCACCCCCAATCTTATACCCACAGCCCCAAGGCTGTGCTTTTACCCTCCGGTTCCCTCACAGGCTCACTAACTGTGGTTGTGGCTGTTTGGGTCTAGTAAGCAGAGAGGGCAAGGAAGTCTCTAGTAGTTTTACAGTTTGTGATTTGTAGCAACAAGCTCCTCAGAGAAGCACCGTTTAAAGGTCCCGTTCATGTGCTGGATGGGGAAAGATGAGCACAAAAATAAAGATTGCAATAGAAAAGTCCCACAAATTTAAATCACCATATCCCATTCAATTACAGGCCCTACAGTGTTTGCTTTGCAGAAAGCAGAACACATGGCTATGGCAAAGTTACAATGGTACTCAGCCACTCTTGTCCCAAAGACCATATCAATATCTTAGCTAGATAATATGCAGTATTCTATTCTACAATTAACCAGCACAAAAAAAAACCAAAACTATACCAAATCATATCTACTTGCTAGAGTTCTGCTAAGAGTTGTAGGATGGCTGCTTTAAAGGGTACATCAGCTTAGCTATATCAGATTTGAAGAATTTATTCACAGAAAGTTATGATAACATTTACTTTGAGGAGAGACGAAAAAATGAGCTATTCAGATGAAAGACCTGCAGAGAAGATTACTTGGGGAAAGATACCTTAGAATCACGAACGGTTTTGAGAGAGGACCAAGAACTATTGTCTGTAGTAGGTGGTAGCAAAAAGCCTGCTATATAATTGTTCTACAAAATTCCACCGCACTTTTTTAGAAGAGAATAAAGAAAAGGTCCCAGAGCCTAAACTACCACTTAGTTTTCATTTGAAGCTATTGTACTAGGCACTCTAGTTTAGAGAATAGAAAGTTTTCGATAAAACCAGACTGACAGAAGTACATTAAATATTTTCACTTCTCAGTATTAGAAAGCAACCTCAAAGCAGGTTTGAAAAGTTCAGGTCAAACAGCAGGGACAGAAAAGATGCTGAAGGGCTGCAATGAAAAAAGTAGTGATGCTGAAGGGAGGAGCAATAAGTGGAAGTATTTCTAGAAGAACCACAGAAAATAAAATTTTACTACTTTATTACTACTTCTGGCTTACAACTGTTCTAGTTTTGGGAAGAAACAATCCAGAGGAAGTAACAGTGATGTAAAGCATGCACCAGCTCTTTACTGAAGCAGAACAGATAAACATGCTGATTGCCTCTTTGAAGGCTGGGTCGTAGGCAGTTTATGAAATTTGCAGGAAAATCCCTGTTTCAGCTCCCATAACTAATGCAATGACAATGAGTCAGTTGGTTTACAACCTGAGTAGCCTTGCACTACTCTGCAGCTGTTTTGTGCATAGACTTATTTTCCTGCTGATTTCTCGTGACTGCTGTTTTTAGCACTGTTTTCTACTGGCAGTCATGGTGGGAGATAACAGAGCATTCCCTTATTTACATGGTGTGGTGGTGCAACACCCCCTCTCTCCTGAGTCCCTCGGTGCTTGGTGCTATTCTTCCCCTCCTGGGTCGTATACCTGTTATCTGTCAACAGAGAAGTTAAATTTGTAACTCAGGGAATATGTGAACAGCAAGGTCTGGCCTTCAAGACAACGGAGCGATTTACCCCTTATCAGGAACTGCTGTCCTTGAAGTGTAAAGTATCCTGAAACATGGAAGCCTTTGTTATTACAAGTCCTGAAACCTTATTATAATGAGAAAACTACACCTCAAAGTACCTGAGACCCCCGTCGAATTAAGAGGGGGGGTCCCCGCTGCTGTAGTAAATTTAAGAAACACTGTGCCTTTAAATCAAAGTGGGAAAAGAGATAACCAATTGTTGTGGGAACCTTTTTAGAAGAAAATGATAATGTAGTTGAAGGAGAAAAAAACATCAGCAGGAAATGTGGAGGTAGGGAACTATGCAGAATGTGAGATAAGGAGGAACTGAAGGTAGATAATCAGCATGACTGAGTAATTTTAAGGGCCCCTTTCCCAGGACTAAAGCTAGCCAATTGTAACTTTGTTGTTAGGATCTTAAGAATCATTGTATCCAATTAGTAGCCGCCAAATCAACAGAGCTCTGTATAAAAGTATGTAATCGACGCACAATAAATGGCATCAGCACATTCATATGGGTCTGAGTCCTTACCAGCGACAACTGGCGCCCAGCGTAGGGCTCGAAACAAGTTCTTAGTGAATTTGGAGCTGCTGGAAGAAGAAGAAGAAATCGGCTGCGGGGGGAGGAGAAAACGCCAAGCTCAGCGGCCGCAGGTAAGCAGCCGAAACACTCCGGGTCATAGAGACAATGGGCAGTAATTTAAGTGACGAAGAACAGGCAACAGTCACGCTTCTTCTTCAGCATTTTCTCTCTAAGAGAGGCATTAAGTATGACCCAGAGATTTTAAAGAAATTGCTTTTATGGGCAAAAGAAACGGGCGTAGTAACAGAAGCCCAGGATACATATTACCCTGAAGTTTGGGAAAGGCTTGGACATAACATATTGGAAGAGATCTCCTCCGGAAAAAAAGGACGTGTTGCCTTTTGCGACACTTCGGAAACTTTTAAAAGAAACGATGACGGCCATGCGAGCTGACCGAACTGTGATGGCTCAGGCTTGTGCCGCTTTTTCTACACTTTTCGAGCCTGAGCAAGAAATAGTTCGACCTAAGTCTCAGGCACCGCAGAAACCGCTTCGGCGGCAGGTGCGCATGTTTCACGATCCTATCCCAGCGCTAGCACCTATGCCGACGGCGCTTTGCCCCCCCCCCCGCCAGCAGCCGCGGCTTCCCCTGCGGCTCTTCAGAATAAAGAAGACTCACTAAATAAATGTCTACGTCAGAAGGGAGAGCCGACCCCGAAACCATCGGCTCCTCCAGCAGAGAGTGATTCGGGTGATGAACTAGATTTATATCCTCCACTAACTCCACCTATTGCAAATATGCCGCCTACACCCCCCCAGTAAGGAAAAGGGGGAAGAGCAATGGAGGGTTTGGAATGAAAGACTTTATCAACAGTTAAAGGACTTACAAGATCGTTTAGCAAAATTATCAGCAATACAGGAAAGGGGCACTGATGGGTGGACATTAGTAAAACCCCGTTACCACCCGATAATTCCTCGCCGAGGTCGATCACCAATGCGGGTAAATGAGCAGAGAATCCGGCAGCAATAAGATGGAAAGGGCTGATTAAAGACGCCTTATTAGATGGGGTTTTCTTGCCGATAGACGTCCTTCAAGCTTGTTCTGTGATAACCCGACCGCAGGGTCAGAGAGAATGGCAACCTATAGACTGGAAAGCAATGAAAGAGTTAATGGCTGCAATTTCACAGTATGGTCTTACTTCCAGCTATAATCAGCAAATGATTAGTGCCTTGTTTGTGAGTACGATCTTTACGCCGAATGATTGTTACCGGGTAGCTGAAATACTGCTCACGCCTTCACAAATGCTGCATTTCAAAAGTTCTTTTGAGAGTTTGGCGGATAGAGCTGCAGACGATAATCAGCAGCGCGGGCCAACAGACCCGTTAAATGGAGTGACTTTTGAAATGTTAGTGGGTCGCGGTCGTTTTGGGTCAGATCAAGCGCAAGCGCACCTTGCTACTGAAATCTTACTCCAAATACGTCAGCTTGCTCTAACGGCGCTGAGATCAGTTCCGGAAGCAGGCAAACCGACTCCTTCCTATGTCGCTGTGCGACAGCGACCAAATGAGCCATACATGGATTTTATTGATCGCCTTACGGAAGCAGTGGAAAGGAATATTGATTTAGCACCTAATGCGCGGGAATCGGTCTTAATGTCGTTAGCTATAGAAAATGCTAATCCATCATGTAAGCGTATTTTGCAAGCGTTACCAAAATCCGCGGGGCTACAGGAAATGTTGGATGCCTATTCTAAAGTGGGATCGGCGGAAGAACGTGCAGAGTATATGGCTAATGCTTTTGCAGAAGCACTGAAATCTTTGATTCGACAAAGTCGGGGAGATCGAGATACCCTCTCGGGGTTACGTTGTTATAATTGTGGGAAAATTGGTCACATGCAAAGGCAATGTAAACAGGGTAATCAAAGTTCGCAAAGGGGTCAAGGAAGGAATCTAAATAGCAATCTGGACCATCCAGCAAAATGTACAAAATGTGGTAAACTAGGTCATCAAAGTGCAGTATGTTACTCTCGGTCTCCACCTACTCACATACCAGAAGGATCTAAAATAGCCCAGTTAATACCGTTTGAGGCAAAAGTCCCTCAAGCACATTCCAAAGTTCGGGGAGATCAAGGGTGGGAATCTACAGGTATGCCACCAAATTATTTTGCATTGGATATTCTAAAGAATAAACCAGAGGTGCGAGTGACCCTAAAAGAGCCTGGAGGAGAAATCATATCGCTATCTGTGCTATTGATACAGGAGCAGATGTTACTATAATACCGAATAGAAAAAGGCCAAAAAATTGGCCGTTTACGACACCTGGTGGTGGTGTGATGGGTGTTGGAGGAATTCAAGTCCCTCAAGTCAGCATGAAAGTAATTGAAGTACAGCTAGCCGGTGGCAACTCTGCGAATATAAGACCATACGTATTACATACTCCTATTGCACTTTTAGGTCGAGATGCTTTAAGCCAATTAGGATTAAAACTGACTAAATATTTTTAATAGCGGCCATTGAGGGGCAGACGACCTATAAGATATAATGGTTAGCTCATGAGCCTGTCTGGGTCGCTTAATGCCCACTAACCAAAGAAAAGCTGTCTCACATACAGGCTTTAGTTGCAGAACAAAAAGTGGCTGGTCATATTAGGCCATCCACTAGCCTCTTGGAATATGCTAATATTCACTATTCTAAAGAAGTCAGGGAAATGTAGATTTTTACATGACCTTAGAGCAATTAATGTAGTTATGAAACATATGGTGCCTTGCAGCCAGGGCTACCAAGTCCAGTTATTATTCCTAGAAATTGTGAAATATTGATCATTGACTTGAAGGACTGTTTCTTCACTATACCATTACACCCAGATGATTGTGAAAAATTTGCATTTTCAGTGCCTTCTGTTAATGAGGAAAAACCTGTGGAAAGATATGAATGGATAGTTTT
>VZTO01027403.1:0-32813 GCA_013400615.1 Syrrhaptes paradoxus
AGCAGAAACACTCCACCCTCGCGGTCTGCAAACTGCTGCTCTGCTTGAAAGGATGGGGGAAAAAATCAGATACAGTCATAGGAAATTAAAGTCTGTACATGATGCAAATGTATCCCTCTCCACGCTGACAGATAAGCCCAGGCCATCGCTCCCGCAGCTGATCTGATCTTGGCAGCACTGTGCTGGGGGGGCTTTGGGCACAGGTGGTGTTTGGTGAACGCACCCCAACATGAGTGGGGGGCAGATGCTCCTCCAGGATCTCCTCGGTGCTGGGCAGCAGCATGGAAACCACCCTGGCAGGTGTGCGGGGCTCTGCCAGCCTGCCTTTGGGCAGGGGTCTCTCCTCCCCTGGCAGTGTTGGCTGGCCCCGGGTTGGGGTGCAGCTCCCGGAGCAAAGCGGGGTGTGGGTACCTGCGGTGGGGTGCCAGCCCCGCTGTGTTGTCTGGCTCCAGACTGATGCTGGCTCCAGCTCTCCCGGTAAAAGGCTCCCACCTATTGGTAATGCTGCACAACTTCAGCTGCACGAGAAACTGGCATATATCCATCCATCCCTCCCTGTTTGCGGGGCAGAGTCGTGTTGGCACGTCCCTGGGGTTATCGCAGCCTCGGGGGCACCTGTTGTGGAGGGTTTGACTCTGGCTTAACCCAGGAGAGATGCAGTCAGGCGGGGGAAATGCTTCAGTCTGCAAATGTTAACCTACACTGCTGCAAGCCATGCCTGAGCCCGCCTGGCCTTGCCGTGGCTGTAGGAGACAGCAGGGCTTTGGCAGGAGCTCTACCAGGAAACCACTGAGGCCTGAGCATCCCCAGGGACAGCTTTGCCCTGTGCCCCATGGGGAGGGGGAGCACCCGTGTGCAGTGCTGTGGGATGGGGGACGGCGATGCCTGGCTGGTGACAGAGGACGTGACATGCTGTGCCTGCAGGGAAAAGCGTGGATTGTGCTTGAAAACAGAAATGAGAAGGTCGTGGTTTATAATTAGATATATTATTTAAGAAATCTGAAAAACCTTCCACAAAGTTTTGGGTTTAAAGACAGAAAAATTAAATACCCTAAATCAACGCGTAGATGGGGACAGCTCGGCTGAAACCCGGCCGGGTGCCTGCTCAGGCTCCGCAGGCACTTGTACGGCTCTTCCCCAAGCCCCGCACAGCCCCTGCTGTGAACCGGCTGGTTCCTGGGAGCGGGCAGCCGCTGCTGGGCTGCGTGACTGGGCGGAGTGGGCTGGGGTCCCTGTGATGGGGCTGGGGTCCCTGTGATGGGGCTGGGGTCCCTGTGATGGGGCTGGGGTCCCTGTGAGACTGGTCTCGCCCCTGTGGCAGGCTGGGGCTTGGTGCTAATCCATCTTCTTGGGGGCACAGCCCTGCATCTCCAGCAGCTCAGGCCAGCCGTCGTATTTATTTGTCTTCTGATCATTTTTGATGTGCTGCAGGAAGAAAAAAAGAGAGAGAAAATAAATGAGGAAATCGGCGGCACAGTGCAAGTTTGCAATGTGGCAAAACTTGTGGCTTGGCTTGACGTGGGGGATAACACTGCCAGCCCATGTTTTCTGCAGAGAGGGAGGTGAGACGTGGCTCAGGAGGTGCTGGGAAGAGGATGGGAGCCTCCGGAGCTGGTGGCAGGGGAGGGCCACATACCTGCTCAAAGGGGCTCTTGTTCTTCAGCCCCTTTGCTCCCAAGAAGACCCAGTTGTCCCGGAAGCGCAGGTCACCCACGTGGCTGCTGCCCAGATCTGCAAAAAGTTCTCGTACTTTGTCATTCATCCTGAGAGAGAGTAAGAAGGTGTTAGCGTGGTGTGTCCCCTCCTGTCCCCTCTCTGCTGCTGGCAGCAGCACCTCCAGCTCCCCTCAGGGTTTTTGGGAACCAGGTCTTGCTCCTGGGGTCAGACTCACTTTGTGGCGGGGTCATCATAGGTGGCTGCCAGCACGATGGTGCCGCGCTTGATCTCTTGGAGGAAGGTTTCCAGTTTGGTGATGTCTGGGAGAGAAGAGCATTAAGGAAAAAAGAAGGGATTTAGCAGGGACTGCTGTGTGGCAGCTGGGGGAACCTCCTCTGGGCTGGTGGGAGATACCCTGGCTGTGCTGGTGCTGGCCAGGATCTGGGGTCACGGGCTTTGGGAAGGACAGGCTCCCGGATGCTCATTCCCTGTCTTTTGCTCCCAGCTGGGCTCTCCCGCAGTGCCTGGGGCTCGTGCTTTCCTCCTGCCGGTACAACTGCAGGGGGGAATTTGCTCCTAAACTTTGCTTGCTAACTGTGAAATCTAGTTACACAAATTTACTTTCCAATGCAAGAAATTAACCCACTGTGCCGCAGAGCTGCCTGCTGTGCTATCGTGCCTTTGGCTGGATTGCGGGAATTATTCCTCATCCCGCATCCGTGGGATGCTGAGCCCGATGCCCCATCTAGTGGCACAGGAGCCGACTGCCAGCTCCTTCCCGGAGCCTCTCACATCTCGCTCACAAACTCATCTGTAAATCTCACGATATTGGCGTTTCTCCTTAAAACTCCCGGGTTACCAAGAACAGCTTGCAAAGCCAAAAAGCAGAAAGGGTGATGGATCCCCGGGGAAGGCTCAGACAGCAAAGGGTAGATCAAAAGCAGCGTAGCGGTGTCTTTAGCGCGTGATTTTTGAGGAGTCCTGCTGGAACCCTGCAGAGTTTGGGAACAGCTTTGCAGCGACAGTGGGATTTACAGCATCCTGCAAGTCAGGATCAGCTGGGCTGTGAGCGGGTGCTGCCCTGGCTCACGGCATCTTCTTGCTGTTAGGAAGACGGTTTGAAGCCGCCAAGCACAGGGACATGGTCCTTGCTGTCACCACGCTCTGCTCCCTGTGCCCAGCCTCGCTGGGGCTGGGGCCACATCTCTCCTGCCAGCCCCTGGGCTCCTCAGTGGGGAAACAAGCTGTTGCTCAGCCACCGTCAGAATTCAAAACCGAGTTGAAATCTGCAAAACCTCAGGATTGGTGTAACTACCTGATCTCAGGAAGTGGCCTCTCTGGGGTCTCAAGTGCCCTGGTTTATTCAGTTTGGTGGAATTACCTCTTTCAGGCTATTACTCGCATGTAAAAGGAGCAAGGAGCCAATCTCGGATGCAGCTGCATCGCGAGGACTCCAGGCTCAGTGGGGTCAGGGAAAGCTTTTACCGGCCCGGCTGGCGATCCTGGTCAAAGTCCACTAGACTTTGTCATTAAACACGTGCCAGAGGAGCAGCCGGCAGCCAGCCGTGCCGCTGGGAGCCACCAGCCGCAAAGCCACCGCGCTTACCTCCGGAGTACATGTCGAACGTGTCCACTTTGAGGAGCTGCCCGGTTGTTCCTGGAGGGGGACAATTCACAACAGAGCACCGTGAGCTGGCACTGATGTGGCTCTAGGCTTTGCTTGGCCACCACCTTGGGGTCCCTGGTGGCCTGTTCCCCCCCTGGGGAGGAAGGACCCCCAGCCATGGGGAGAGGGGGGTTATGCTCGCCCGACTCACCGTTCACCAGCGCGATGTTCAGGCCTCTGCCGATGTTGTTTTTCACGCTGCTCATGAGGCTGGAAAGGAAAGCGGAGAGCACGGGTGAGGGCAGGATGCCCTGGAGATGCTGGTGCCAGTGGAACTGTGATGGGGCAACGTGCGGCTGCAGACAGCAAAATGCTCCCAGATAGAAAATTATTTCCAAAGTGTTTTTTTAACCACAAATACACTGTGATGGCCATCAATGTGCTTGGCAGAGGACGCGCACGCCCTGTTCAAGCCCAGCCCAGCTGTGGCTGCCCCGTGACCCCTGTGTGCTGCTTACACCTCGTCATCGAAGCAGAGGGAGGGTCCCACCACGTTTGCGGCTCCACTGATGATTTTGAAGGCGAAATGGTTCTGGGGGCAGCTCTGCTGGTTCCCACACTTGTGCCGCGGCAGCTGCTCACCTGCGAGGGAGGAGCGGAGCTGGGAGCCATGGCGTTGGCCCCCTGGGGGGACACCAGCCGTGTCCCCGAGGGGCTGAGCAGGGCTGGCACTGGGGCAACTCCTGGACCAGCTTCTTGCACGAAGGAGGCTTGTCCTGGGGCTGGGACCAGCTGCTTGTTCAAGGTTTATGGTGCTGAGGTTTTGGGTGGGACGGTCTGGCTGAGGTGCTGGGTGCCGCTCTGGGTGTGAGCAGCGGGACGATGGCTGATGCCGTGGGGACTGCAGAGGGGTGTGACAGGAGCCTGCGGAGCTGGCACTCGGTCGAGGCCAGCCCCTTGCAGCTGTTCTGCCTGGAGCTTCCCCATTCTCGGGCAGGGTGGGGACCTCTGCCGTTTTGCCCAGATGGGGCCTGTGACCTGCCATAGACTGTGGCCTGGGGGTGTTTCTGCTGGGGCAGGGGGATTGTGTGAAGGTTCCCGTGCTTGCAGAGCCTGCCAAAGGCACTGCTGCTGTGTGCAGTCATGAAATTCCCCTGCTTTTGGGAGAGTGGGGTTTTGCCTTGGGAAAGGGGCTCTTGAGGGCAGCTGCTGTGCTTCCACCATCACCCGCAGCGGTGCTGGGTGATGAAGTCGAGAGCGGTACTCACTTCGGGTCTTCTCAGGGGCACCTGTGGGTACCAAGCAGGAGCGTTAGACACCCTGGAGAGCTGCTGCTCTTCCGCAAGCCAGGAGCAGCTCTCCCAAACAGCTCACAGTGGCTGCAAGCACCCCAGAGCCTCCCACCCCGGTGGAGCTTCCCACCGCGCTGTCCCCTCCCTGCTCTGATGATCAGAGCTGGTGGCTATAGCGTTGGCCAGGGACATTGTTCCTGGCAACTGTACCCAGCTCCAGGGTCTGGCTTGCAATGGGGCTGCCCACCCCCTCCCTCCGGACCCGCAGAGCCCCGCCGGTGCCTCACTGAGCCAGCTCCGCAGGCTGATGGCTTTCCATCTGCGATCGAAGTACGTCTGCACGATGAACCACGTGCCCAGCAGCGTGATGAGCAGCACCACAAACCGGATCACGCCTGCGAGGGGTGGGAGAGGAGCCAGGTGAGAGCAGCATGGGCTGGGGACTGGAGCATCCCTCTGGGTTCCTGGGGACTTGGACTGTGTGTCCCAAGGTTACCAGGCACAGGGTGACAGCCAGTGCCTGTGTGGCATGGGAAGGCACCTAACATGCCTTCCTTCATCCTCTAAAAGGATTCTGATCTCTTAATTAATATCTCTAGAGCGTGTGGCAATGCTCAGATAGGCATTATCCTTCTACTGGGAGGCACCGTTCGTATTTCTCTCTGCGTTAAAGTAAATCTGATAATTAGTCAGAAAGCTATGTAAATCCAAGTGTTCCTTATGTTCCCAGCGTTGGGAAGGCTGCTATCCCCCAATTAGTCACTAGCTACAGCCGAGCAGCTGCTAATACAAATGTGATTGGCATTTGGCTTTAAAGCAGCGCTCATCGGAGCAAAACGTTCCAGTCCTGCATGGAAAGAGAGCAGAAAAATATACTTCTATTGCAGCTGAATGGCTCTTATGGAACCGGGAATGTCTCAAAAGCCATCTCTTCCCAGCTGCAGAGGGTTTCAGTGGGAAAAATACAACGGGCTGAAATCTACACCAATCTTTTCAAAACCTGATGCTTATACAAAGCCCTGGCAGGAGCAGGTCTGGGTAGCTGGGCTTGGGAGGAGTCGTGTAAATGTGGAGGAAGCATAAAGAACTGTAGAAAAAGGGACAGAGGGAAGTAAATCTCTGTCTCCCTCCTTACCTGTCAGCCGCATGGTGGTGGGGAGGGAGAGCACAACCGAGGGGGTGGCCAGGGGTCACGGATCACCCTGAGGAAAAAGAAGGAAATACCATAAAGCATACCTGTAACCCACCCAGGCCAGGCAGATATTAGATTAAAAAAAATTGCTATGTTTAGCCATATTTGCAATAATTAAGAGGTGACTGAAGATGCATAAATTCCTATCAGGCATGCGGGCTCGGTCCCACCCTGATGCTCCGTCCTTTTCTCAGTAAGGGATCACGCTTTTCTCTTCTGATAGTGCTGAGCTCACAGAGCACATTTCAATGACCGCTTCACTGCATTTCCTTCTGGGATAATGCAAAGTAGAAATCAAATACTGGGGGCTGCAAAACACCGTCTGAGGACAAGCTGTGATTTGGGCTTGCTCAGTCCGGAGGATCTGTGGGAACAAGCTCGTTCTTCTTAAAACCGGGACGGGAAGAAGGGCAGCGCTGCTGGGTTGGGCTGAGCAGTGCCAGGTTTGGGGGTGCCTGATTTCAGAACAGAGATGTTTCTCCTTGTCCAAATCCTGCAGCGTCTTCACCCACGTGAATGGGGAGTGGCTGCAATTTGGACCATAAACTATTTCCCCCCTCCCTCCCACTGCTCCAGGGGATGGGACGGGCACCTGCCACCCCACACACCGGGCTCCTAGGGGCTGGGGACACACTCCTACCTTTGGAATCTGGGGATGCAGCCTGGTGAATGTCTGTCCTGGAAATGACCCTGGAGTCCTAAGGCAAACTGTCCCCTGTGAGACGGGTGCTCGGAGTTACAGAGTCTAACGATAACTAAAGCAGCCCGTAAGTGAGGCTTGGCTTAGAAAATCTGTAAAAGAGCTATTCTGAGAGTTGCTTTTCCTGTTTGAAGGGTAAATAAGGAACAACGGGTTGTAGCAGGGCTGGGCTGAAAGTTGATTTTAGGCTGCTGCGTCATGAGGAAGGAGAGAAGAGCTTCGCCTCCTGCCTAGCCCAGCTCTGGGTCCCCTCCCAAGGCTTGAGTTCAGGGAAAGTGCCCACAGCCACGTGATTCACCGTGGCCACGGTTCAGTGTCCTCCCTTGGCACCCAGCATCCCCCCAGCACCCCTGTGGGATGCACCCGACATCCCCCCTCAGTGCCCTGGTGGGATGCTCGCCGTTTGCTCCCTGGGCACCCCGGGGTGGGTTGCAGCATCACCATCAGGGACTTTCAGGCAGGCTTAAATACAAGGAGGAAACCCATCTGCATTGCAGGGGAAAAGCTGCAGCTTTCCTGCTTGGTCTCCAGCCCTGGAGGGAGCTTGCAGTGGGCCAGAGTGGCCGGTGGCCGGCTGGACCAGCAGCCGCAGCAAGGTTTTGGTGTTCTGCAGCCGGAGCCTGGCCCCGCTGCCCACGAGGCCCCTCCACTGCGCTGCCGAAGCTGTTCAGGCAGGAACTAGTGGCTTCCCGTGGGAGAGTGGCCTCACGGCTTATCTGCGTGTAAAGGAAGCCTTGGAAGGTGTTTGTGTACCCTCGTACCGCAGCAGTGTGTTTTCGATAGGGTATCAGGTGAGCACGCTTGGTTCCCAGCAGCATCTCGCTTCTCCGCCTGCAGCTACTCCTCCCAGGGGAAGGTGGCCGTGGGTGGGAATCTGTCGCTGCAGGAGGTGGCACGGGGGTCCCCAGCGCCCACAACCCGTCCCCATGTCACCTCGTCCCTCGGCGTGGTGTCCCTGAATCGGGCTTTAGCCTCGTGGGGAGCTGGCACGGACAAGCCCGTTCCACTGAGCTGGTGGAAGGGCACAGAGCTGAAAACGGGCAGCTCAGAGGTTTTGGAGGAGAAATGCTGCGTGTGGCTGGATCTTGCTGGCTCTTGCCTTTTGCTCCTTTCAGCATGAAGTTTGGCTTTTTAAACACAGTGCCTGGCTCCTCAGCTCAGCGCCTGCCCCGGTGATGGGAGTGATATGGGCAGCAGAGCAGTCCTTAAAATCCCCCTTGGCGAGTCTCAAAGCCTTCAAAATTGGTGTTGGCTTGTTTGGAGCCTGTTGAGTTCCCCTCCAAATGCACTGAGCAGAGCCGGGAGCTGGTGAGGATTCAGACCTGGGCTGTGATTTGGGGACGGTGAGCAGAGCAAAACTCACCTGGGTTTGCAAAATGTCCCTGTTTGGTCCCTTCTGCAGGGAACACTGGCCTCCCTGGGGCCAATCTGTGTTTTTCTACACATGTATTGATTTTTTTTTGTGTGTGTGTGTGTGTTAAGGCTGTGCTGGGAAAAAAAAAAAAAAAAAGACTAAGGCATCTGCCAGAGAACAACTTGCAGGAGAAAGGGAGGAACTGTGACGGGTGATAAACAGTGTTTCTTGTCTAATAAACCTGAAACATATTTGCTTAAAACCATTCCAGGGACACAAAGGTTCCCAGAGTCTGTGTTGTCGGAAGGTGAAGGCTCCACCCCAAGCCTCCTCAGGTCTGAGGTGCCGCTTCGGTGCTACCAAGAGGGAACCCAGACAGGTCCCTGCCCTCGTGGGGACATTCTCCAGGATGCAGCAGGTGAATGTTCCTGTTTCCTCCCAGTGCTGCAGAAAAATTTCACTTCTCTTCCCCAGAAACTTCTGCCTTTGTTGAGTTTGCTTTTTTTTTTTTTTTTTTTTTTTTTTTTTTTTTTNGAGTCCCTCGCGTCCAACATCATTTTGGTGCAAGGTCAGGGTGCAGCTCCAGACAGGGTTGCTGCCAGATGTCCCCTGTGCCCACACCCAGGGAGTCACCCCTCCAAAAGTCAGGGTTTTCCTGCAAAACTGGGCACATATCCACCACGTGCCCAGGGCTGGTCCCACCACGGGAGGATGGAGGATGCTCCACTGCCATTTTTAATCTCAAAAGGGGTCGATCCCACTGAGATTTGCCGAGTTACTCGGAGCGAGAGCGCTGTTTGCCAGCGGGTTTATAAATTCCTCAGCTCATAAAAATGCTCGGCCAGCTGTGACACCTGCCAGAGGGCTGGAGAGGGCATCTCACAGCGAAACTGCCCCCAGCACGAGTCAATCGTTAACCGGGGTGAGGCCCGGATCCTGAAACTGAAGCCAAACAGGATGCACGCGGTGGTGGGCAGGGTGTGGGGCTGGGACCAGCCGTGGTGGCCGTGCCCTGTTGGGGAGCAGGGCTGCAGCCGAGGGGGGATGTGACACCCGGAGTGCTGCCAGGGACGCCGGGCTGTGGGGTGGGTGTGAAGGGTGCAGGCAGGTTTTGGTACCTGCTGCAGGTACGTTGCTGCCTGCTGCGTGCGATGGGACGGGCACAGCCCCATCCTGCACCTGCACTGCCTGCGGCTGCCGGAGCAGCATCACCCACCCGTGGCTGCTACCGATTCGGTCGCTTGTTCTTTTATCCATCATTGGTGGCTGCTTGTGCCGTTCTTTGCACGTCCCTGAGCACGAAGCTAAATCACCGTGAGCTGGCCTCTCCGGTGAGGTTTCCCCGAGCGGGGAATCAAGAGCCATGGCAGCAGGGAGAGATGGAGGGGAGCAATCGTTCCCGCTCCGGTGCAGGAAGGGCAGCCGGCAGCTCGGTAGGCATCCCCGTGCCGTGGATTGCAGGTTTCAGCCCATGCCAAAATCCCGGGGCACAAGGAAGGATGCAAGGGTTGGTGCTCAGGGCTGGCAGCGAGCTGGCTGTGGGGGGGACGTGCTTTGGGGGCTGAAAGCACAGAGTCAGCGTTGGCCAGGCGGCAGTCCCTGCTCTGGGCAGCCCCAGCGGAGGGTTCTGGCNGGGGGGACACGCTTTGAGGGCTGAAAGCACGGGGTCAGCAGCCCCAGCGGAGGGTTCTGGCTTTTAGTAATTGCACGTATGGATCTAAAATGTATTTTTGGCAGCTAGCAAAGCCCTGGGTGCCAGCACCCTGAGAGGTCCTGGTCAGCACTCAGGAGGTGTCCCGGCTGTGCGCTGGAGCACTGCGCAGTGAACACCTGCAAATGCATCCAAACCCGTGATGGATAAAGCGGTTTGACCTGGGCAGCGCATCACACAGCTGGTTGTGGCAACACGGATTTAACCCTTGCCGTTAACACAGGTAATTCATTAATTCTGTTTGTGAAACCGGCACAGCTACAACCCCCAGCAGGGATGCCAGTGCGTCAGGTTTCCCCTTCACCTCCATGCTATGAGGAGGAACAACAACTGGAACCTTCCCAGTGCAACCCTCTAACCTGCCAGCAAGCCAAAAGAAAAGTGCTGCAGCAAGGTGTTATTTCAGCCATGCTCTAGAAGCCCCATTTCCACGAGATGGTCAGGGAAGGGGTGAGCCTACGTACCGCTCGGTGTCCGGGGCGCGCTGTCCCTCTCCGCAGGCAGCGTGGGTGCCGGGGCACCCCGGGGAGCTGGGGCACCATGTGGTTGGCAGCGTGGCGATGTGGCTGCCCAGCCCAGCCCAGCCCAGCCCTGCCTGACTCACAGCACATCCCAGAACCGTATCTCGGTGCTTGGAATGGGGCTGGGCACCCGGCGTGCTGCCCCATGGGGCACAGTGGCTGGCGGTGGTTGGAAGCAGCTGTCCTGAGGGAGGGGAAAAAAAGTCATTTCTGCAGCTATAAGCTCATGCATTTCTTTTAGAGGTTTTTCTCCACTTTGGCACTCGCTTTTTTGGCACATCAGAAGAGGAAAAACCTCTCCCAGGGTGGGAACCAGGCTGACCCTCTGCACTTGCACTAAAACAGTGCATTGGGTAGGGGGCTGGTGGACGGTGCTGCAACAGGAGCGGGTGGGCATGATGCCAGGACTAGTGTCCCTCCATGTGGGATAAATCCAGAATAGTCTGATCCAGTGGGTTTTTTCCCCTGGTTGCACTGCACATGTGCAGGCTGGCCCCAAGTGCCGCTTCACTGCCTCTTGTTTGCAGGAGGCTGTAGGTTCCTTTTTCAAATAAGCATTTATTTATCCAGCAACAGTCCTGAACTCCAAAGGAGTCCTGAGTTAACTGCAGAGATAAATTTAGGCCTTTTTCTTTTTAATCATTTATTGTTATTATGATGTTTCTGAAGGAAGAAATCACTCCTTGGAGACCGCAGCTCCGCAGTTAGCACTAGAGCCCCTATACATTTTCCAAAGCTGAACCTCATTTACCTGGCAGCTGGGAACAAAAGTGTTCCCATTCCTTTTTCCTTTTTCTTTTCCATTCCCATCACTTAGGAGAACCAAACGGTTTCTCTTGGGGCTTTTAAAGCAATTTTCACTTAGGAGCCAGGAGAGGAGGCAAGGGGCTGGCAGTGGCAGCGCTGCCTTCGGGACCGCAGCGTGCGGAGGGCTGGAGCGGAGCCCCCATGGGACCACCACTCTCCTTGGGAATTAGTTAAATACCTGAGGGTGCTTTCTGCACAGACTGTGCACTGAGCTTTTCTTTGCCTCCTGCCGGTGCTGGTCCCCAGTGCTGGGCAAGGGGTGCAGGATGTGTCCTGGGTGCAGGGGGTGCTGGGCTGTGCACCGGAGGGAATCACAACCCCTGCACTGAAACCTTCCAGATGGAGCAGAAAAGCAAACACAGGCCTGGGCTTTGCATCGGGATAATTACCGCCCTCGGAAGGAAATTTTAGCTGCGGTGAGAGTCTGGGCTTAAACAGCGCAGTCTAAATCAGAAACCTCCTCCCTCTCTGGGGAAATATCCTTCCTATTAGTTTGTTTAGCTGCTGGCAATAACCGGCTCGGCTCAATAACGAAGTGCCCCAAGCCCTGGCGTGCCACATCATGTTTCTGCTCCGTCCCCCGGCTTCCTGCCCATGGCACGGAGCTTGCAGCACCCTGGGAGATGCCTGTTTCATGATGAATTTCTCCTCCTGCTCCAAGGGATCTGAGCCCCCCAGCTCCTCTATGGAGATGGAGACATCGCTGCTGCTTGCAGAGAAAGCAAGCGAAAAACATCAGCTGGGCTGGGGGCCTCATCATCCCGGCAAAGAAACCTTGGGTGAAATGCTTCTGCTCTCTGCAACTGTGCATTTGATCCAAGATGTTTCCCCAAAAGCCCAGGAAAGGATGGGGAGCTGTGGGCTTTCCTCGTGGGACGTGGCTGCGGCACGGTGCAGGCGCTGGTGCTGGCGTGGGGAGCCCTCGCCTCCTGTCCCTGTGCCTGTGGTACCTCAAGTTTTGCCCATCTGCTGTCGCCCAGGGCAGAAAGGTGCTTTTAAATCACACATAACATCAGTGAATGCATCAAGTGCTGTGAACGGGGCATCAGCTCGGTCTTGATTCTGCACATAATTAACTTGTGCAGCGCAAAGGAATTACATCAGCCTCATCTGCAGGCTCCCCCCCAGGAGGCTTCGGCGTGATATGGAGAAAGAGAAATTAAGAAAAAAAATAATAGATGTGATAGCAAAAAGCTGCCAGGCTGGGGAATGAATAATCTGTGGTGCAAAGTCACCCCACTGCGATGAGCACCATGTAGGGTTGGCAGGAGCAACCTGGCAGGGGGGGAGCTGCTCTCCTCCTTCTCTTCCTCCTCCTCCTCCTCCCTCCTGTGCCAGCGCTGGCTGCGTGGGCCCCGTGTGGGACCCCAGCAGGTGATGGGAGTGTTGGGGTGCTGGTGGCTCCTGCCAAAACCCCCCAGTGGCTGCAGGACCATCCCTCCAAGAGCTGTTTCCTACGAGAGCTCAGCTCTGGGAGGAGGTCCCCCCGAAAACCCCGTGTCCGTGGGGCTTCATGGTGCCTGCAGGGACACAGGGCTTTGCAGGGAGGTGCTCGCTGGGCTGAGTTCCTGATAAATTCTCTTTGGAAAGGTTTGGCCACTGCCACTTTGCAAACTTCACCCTGCAAAGCGCCGGGGCTGTCTGGTTACAGATTGCTTGTGCCAGGCTAAGCCACGTACCGCAGATGTTAAATGCAGCGCCTTTGAAAGGAAACAGCCTTTTGCTTCTCTGTTTGTCTAGTGTTCAACATCGTCTGCGTGCCATGGGTGAGAGGGTGGGTTGTCCCTGCAGCCTGCACCTCCCCACCCGCGCTGCCGTGGGGACATTCACCCACCAGTAAACCACAGCCTGCTCCGGCACCCACTGCTGCTCTCCTGTTTTTGCACAGGTCAATATTCAGGGTTGCATTGACTGAAGAGTGAATCAAGCCAACAAACTGACGACCCATCCCATGGGTTTCACCAGCATCCAGGTGACCGAGCGCAGCCCGAGCATCCGCGGGAATCGCCACCGGAGTTACCTTGTGCTGGGAGAAGAAAAAGAAGAGGACAAAGTCCGGTAGGAAGGATGCTATCACAATATAAGAACAAAAAAAAAAAGGTGAAAATACTGTTTCACGATAGGAGAGGGGTGGTGTGTGGTTGGCAGGGGGTTTGGTGCTCCGCTGTTGCTGGCCCGGCAGCACGGTGGCGGTGGCTATTGGGGGTGCTGTTGTGTTTCGCATCCGCAGCCCACTGCCGCCGGCTGCGCCTTGGGGAAGAAAAATAAAGAAGGGAGATCATAACGGCTTTTACCATGAAAAGAGAAATCAGCCCGCGCAGTGCTAAGCCCCCAGTCTGCGGGCCCAGTGCAGCCAATCTGTTATTGTTTTGCAGGACTCCTCTGCAGCAGAACGGTGACAAATACCAGGAATTAGCACAGTGTAATTACTCCGTATTAGCTGGATTCACACTGTAGGCACAGATCATAAACAGCCATTGATTATTCCTAATTTCACATTTTTAGCATTCTGAACTGCAGCAATTACGCCCGTCAGAGGGAATTAGCTTCTCTTTCAACCCCACAGCTCCCCGGTCGCTGCCCTTCCTTTAAGATACTTTTTTACTGCTGCAAAAAAGGACATTTAACACACATCCCTCCCTACTTCTCCAACAAAATACCCCCTGTCCTCAGTGCCCAAACCCCTCTGGCTCTGCATCCCAAAAAAAACATGCTCACAGGCCAGGACATGATTTCTGAATGCTAATTTGTGCCTCCAGTGGCTAATTTGTGTCTCCAGCCCAGGAACCATCGCACCCTCCCCAGGCAAGATTGGTGAGAGGGGCTGGGAGACCTCAGGACTTTCTTGTTACAGCATACAAGCAGTATTAAAAAATGAAAGTCGATATAAATTATTAATATTTGCATGGGAAATTTCTAACCCTATTAGTATCATATCATTAAATTTGTTTCTTGCGCCCAGGCAGTGATTTCATTACAGAGCGTAGCGGAGCGTAATGCCAGCTCTGCAGCACTGATTCGGTCGATTAATGCCGAGAGGAGGAAAGATCCCGTTGTTTACTGATGGCAGAGCCTTGGGGACTTTCATTTTGTTTTACCCCTAGTAAATACCGGGGGATGGTGCGTGACGATGCTCCGGGGCATTAGGCTGTGTGCCCATGGCCATGGGAGAGGAGGAGGAGGAGGAGGAAGGGACGGGCTCACTGGTTCCCTACCATGGGCCACGGTCTCCTGAGTTATTGCAGACACTTTGGTCTGACCTGCACAGCAATTCTGTCATTTTTCTCTCTTTTGACATGATTTGCCCACCCTGGGCTGTGGCAGTTTGAGGGGATGAGGATCTGAGCAGCCTGTCGTCCAAAGCACGTCCCACTGCCAGCATCGGGCAGGGAGTTATTTATTCCAGGCAGCGGCTGCAGCCACCGAGCAGCAGCAGCAGCATTTTATTGTGCCCATTCCTAGGACACTGCAGGAGGATTATGCATGTTTCCACCACGCCAGCTTTTTATTAGATTGCAGGCAGGGGTTAAACCGATCCTTGTCAGCACAAATATAAAGCCCAGGGTGATGGGAGCAGCGTAAATTGAGGACAAGAGGTGGCCACTTTTACCACTGCTCTCCAGAACGCTCTGCTGGATTACTGCATCGTTCACTGTTTAATTGGGACATTTCCCTCTGGCCAGGGGATGTCTTTCCTTTTTTGCCAATGAGGTGCAATAAATAAATGGGCCAAGACCCAGCCTCTGAGGGGAGGTGAAGCGCAGAGGGCAGATGAGCAGCTGCACCAAAACAGTTTGAATCTCCCCAGGTCCCCATGCTGGCACTGCTGTTGGTACAGCTGTCCCAAGCTGGGGACACAAGGGCTGTCCCGCGGTGGCGGGGGGTCTACAGCAGTGCAAATCACACAGGTGCTTCGTCTATTTGTTGTCACCATTTTTTCCCAGAGTACTTGTGTTAGCAGGAGGTGACGGTCCTCGGGGTGGGTCAGGGGGGTGGACATGTCTGTGTCATTGCAAAGCAATATTCGAAGAGGTGTATGGTAATTCTGCACGCTGGGCTGGCCAGGTTTGCTTATCGCTTACAGCAGAGCAGGACCATGGGGATGCTCCAAAGCTGCCTGTAATTAGCTCTTTGCTGTAATTATGGGCTGCCTCCCGTGGGGACCGGCAGTGGGAAACACGGTAACATGGAGTGTGTGAGCCCACGGGTGGGGATGCGGTTTGGGAGGGATGGACGCTGGGCCGTTGGCTGCTCTCCTGACCCCGCAGAAAATCTCACTGGGGTGATGTGGAGGACCCCAGCATGCTGACTGGCTGTCAGAGGGGTCTTGGGGGGGTCATTTGCTCCTTTATGCCTCCCCCAGGAACAGCTCATGCAGGTCTGCTGTATGTGACAGGGCTGGTGGCACCTGGTGCTGACACTGGTGTCAGTAAATTGCAGTAAGATATGTTGTAGTTATTGCCAGATGTATCTTTTCTGATTTAGTGGATGAGCAAAGCCCCCAGAGCCGACCCATCGTCCTCGCAGGGGCTCCTCCCTTGCCCCAGGGTTAGGTGGGGGATACGGTTTCCACCCACACCATTAAAAACACAATATTAATTCACATCTTGCAGAAAACCATAAAAGCCTTCTAGCTGCAGCTCCCAGGTTCTCTGGGACCGCGGCGCGTTGCCACCTTGCTCAGATGAGTAAAGAAGGGAGGGACAGCAGGTAAATCCACTGGCCATCAGCAACAGGCAGCTCGGGGGCGATGTAACAGCCTCTTGTCTTCGGGAGCTGTGGCACAGGCTTCAGATTTGCAGCCAGAGCCAAAGTGCTCTGGTCTTCCTGAGTCTGCTTTGTACTAAAGCACAGCCTCAAACCTGCGGGTCCGGGTCACGTGCAGCCCCCAGACCCTGCCTGCTGTGGGGGGCCGGCATGCGGCCACCCCGGCTTGGGGCTGCAGGGCAGCTGAGGGGTACCCGAGGCACTCATTCAGCTCTCTTGGTACTTTTATTTGCCTGCGGTAGCAGCTGATTAACTAGGTATCTTCCCCCCATCACTGCCCTGGGAGCAGCAGAGGAAATCCTGCCTTGGTGCTGCTGCTGGACCCCACCGATCCAGTATAACCATTACAGCGCAGCCAAAGAGTGAAATAGAAATTAAAACTCTCCGCTGAGAACAAAGCCAATGGGGCTTTTTTTGCGTTGGTTGTTTTTATTGTGTTCGGTAACATTGGTAAAGCAGATCGCTGTTGTCGAGGGAGCCTATCTTTTCTCCTGAGCTGTAATTCCTCGACTTCTTAAAGAAGATTTCTGCTCACAAAGGAAATAAAAGATAGAAATATGATGCTCTCTGACATTTGAGCACGCTACCGAGAAACTGAAGTAAAAGGAACAAACTCAGAAAGTGTCATTGATACAGCAATCAGCTTTCAAAAGTCACCATCTGCTAAGAGTTACCACCCGGTGTAACCGTGCCTTTATTGCCAGACAGAGAATAGGAAATAACTCAGGGAACTCTCCCGCGCCCGCTGGGTTTTTCTTGGTGCCGTACACACACCAAACGGTGGCCGGCGTGCCGCGGGGTGCCTACTGCATCCCTCCTTTTCCTCCAGCTCACCATGGAATATAGATCTGAATACAGGTGCCATTAGGAGGAACGATGGGGGGTTGTTAGAAGTTAGAGCATGGTGTCAGCTTTCCAGAGAGTCTAAAGGGCAAAAGAAATGACCAGAGCTGGAACGAGGGTCCTGGCTCAGGTTTATATATAGAAACTTGATTTTTCTTGCTTGCTGCTAGGACCGTTGCTGCTCCCCATCCCAATGACATTTCCTGGCCTCTTAGAGCCTCTTGTAGTTTTGTCTTGCCTGTTTTATCGTAATTGGTCATAACATTATCAAATTCTTTGCCCCGTGCAACTTGACTAGCTCTCACCTTGCCGTTTTCTGCCTCATTTTTGTTTTCCACTGCTCATGTTCTCCTAGAAAGGTTGTGAACTTTTGGATACAAAATTTTCCCATCATATTTTATGTCTTGCACCAAGCCCATTCTCTGTTCAGGTGATACTTGGTGTAATTTACTCCCCTCTGCTGCCACTGCTCTTTCTTGGCAATCACGATGGTTTCCCTCCTCCCTCTCCATGCACAAGACCCAACTACGGCAGTATGGTGCGTGCAACATTTCATGTCTTTGGTTTCTTTGGGTGAACGGGGAACTGAGCTACGTTCATGAGGCACACCAGCTGAAAAACCATGGAAACCCTGGTGCAAGTTATTTCTGCGTTGCATGCCTTGAATTTTATACAACAGCACCAGATACTGGGACCCTGCAATGGCTTTTCCCCACCGTGTTTCCCATCGTTGTACAGCATTTATGGTGTTGGTGGAGTCTGCTTGGGCCAGAAGTGAGGCTGGGCCTGAGATGCAAATGATAAACGTGATAGGAGAAGCAAATGATACCCAGTGGTTTGAAATTAATAAGGGAAAAAAAAAAAAGGCAAACTTGCAGCAAACACCAGTGAGTTCCCTCGTGCCCATCCCATCGCAAAGCTCCATCGCTGCCGAGGGCCATCATCATGTTCTGAGCTGATGCACTGACACAGACTGTGGCAGACAATTGTGTTTTTCTCCTCTTTTAGGACATTTAAGCCTCTCATCCCATCCCTCAGGAGGCCACTGCGTCCTGTCTCTTTTCCAAGGTGTCCCCTTTCATGTCACCCCATTGCAGTGGCTGGGTCGGGGACAGCAGAGTCTTCGGTGCCGTGTTGTTTTCCCTGGTGGGAGAAGCACCTTTTGCCACCACCCTCAGCTGCCCGTTCCCGTGCGTGTTTGCAGCACTGTGCTGGGCTTTGGAAATGAGGGTGCCTGCAGCGCTCGGTGGCTTGCTTTAAGGGGTTTAATTGCATTTAATCACAACGGTCTAATTAAAGTTTGGAGGCTTTATTTGAGGGCAGTTAGCAGATAAATGAGTTAATTAATTGAGGTGTGTAGAGTACAGACTTACTCTTGGTTTGGCAGAAGGGCAGCTGACAAATGCTCTGGTGACAAATATTTCCATCTGCATCCGTGGGTCTGGAGTGCCCAGAACCCTGGGGATGGATGTGTTGCAAGATGTGGACCTGCAAGTGTCATCATCACCACTCACAGAACCTCCTTTATTGCAAAATGAAATCACTCTTAAAAAACAGAACGGGAACCTGGTGTGAAGCACATAAACAACTTGCACAGGGGCAATTGCCAAGTGCCAAAATGGGCTGTTCCAGGTAAGTTTTACATTTTTAAGCTTAAGTAGAGGGTAAACCCCAGGGAGCTTCAGAAAAAGGGGCTTTCACAGGGTGGCACTGCCTTGAAGGACATCAAATAACATCCCTATTTCCCCCTGTAAATCAGCTGCCTTGGGATTTTCACCATTTCACTGGTGACCTGCTCAGGATTTATCACCAGGAAAAATCGAAGCGCACTGAGTTGTCTATAATCCTTCCTCAGACGGCAAGGTTGAATGAGCTGGGATTTTGTTTCTTTGTTGAGATGAAATGTAATTACTTTATGGGGTTTGCGTGGCGTGTTAAACTCTGCCGGTATTAAAGCACGATACAACTTAACAGAGCTGTGCCGGTTGCTGGAGATTTATGGAATAAAAGGTATAATTTCACACTTCACTGCGTTTTCTTTTGAAGTTGGATGTTGACGTGCTTTTCAGTTGTTTAGATGTGTTTATTTAGCCTTTACTCTTGGTTAAGACAAGCACACCGAGGGATTTGATGAGCGGGAGGCTGGAGTTGCCGTCCTCACTTTCCGAAGGAGCTGCCCGAGGAGCGTGAAGCCCCGTGCTGGAGCCCCAGCCCAGCATCCCTGACAGTGAAAATGCATCAACAGGTCAAGCATTATGGTGTAAGAGGGTGAAAAGTCTTTTTTCCGCCTGCTGTATTTCCAGCAGTTGATGTTTTCCCAACAGGCTTGCTGCACACAAGCAGCTGTTCATCAGCGGTGCCGTTTGGAGCCACCACGGCCGCAGCGTGGTCCTGGAGGGAACGGCTGCTGCCACCAAAGCAAACGGCAGAATTTACAGATGGGGCCAATTCCTCCAGAGGTTTCCAGGCCAGACATGAGGGGCACTTGCATAACACGTTAAAGAAATTCCCTCACGACTCAGGCAGTCAAGATGCTGCTGTCCCCTCCATAAATGGCACTTCTAGAGCATCCCAAAGCTCACCGCTGGGCCCTTCTTACAGCTGGTCTCCTGTCTTTGACTCTGGTGTGTACACCCCCCTTCTCCGCTGTACAGCTGTGCCAAGCAGGTTGCAAACTGCCTGCACTTCTGTCCGCATTTCTTTGAAAACCGCACGGCTTTAATATCCATTAACTTCTGTGCAGGGCAGCGCTGTGACCAGTTCATTTTTAGGAACGATTCCACCTGCCATCTGGTGCCACTGGCTAATTGCCTGAAAAACTCTACTAAGAAATTTTTTCATGCTGCTCCACAAGAAAAATCCTTTTTTTTTTCCCCTTTTTTCCTTTTCCTTTTCCTTTTCCTTTCCTTTTTTTCTTTTCTCTTTCCCCCTTTTCTTCCCATGTCCAACGTGCTGCAGCTCCTGAGAGAAACTGTCCCTGCCAGGTGACAGNACGTCCAACAGGCACTGAGTATCCATCCACATGCTGCAGCTCCTGAGGGAAACTGTCCCTGCCAGGTGACAGCCAAGCCCTTGGGACTGGGGGGTCCGTCACCGTAGCGCTGTCACCCTCGGGAGGGGAAAATGCTAAGAAGACACTGGTATTTCTTCAGCTCATGAAATCTGAGCCCCTTACGCTGCGGTGAGCTGCACCTCAACAATCCTTTCTCAAATAACTTTTACAACACAGTCAGACCGCCGGGGACTGACGATGTCCCAGCACACCAGGGATGTGCGTTGGGGAGCAGCAGCCGTGCCTTTGTCCTTTGAGTGACTCTCCCAGGTCTGGCTTTACACCACGCTTCCAGGAGGAAGAGCAGCTCCCGCAGAGCATCCCAGGGCTCTCCGTGCACTCCCCCTGGGTACGTATATATAGCCATATATATATAGCCATTATTAATATCATTTTTATTTTTTTCCCCATTAGTTCCCTGAACTCATCAGCCTTTTCTGGTAATAAAATTCCTCCCTTGTGCCTTCTTTCACCTGATTTAATATTGCTTCATGGGGTTTGTTATCTCCTAGAAGACCTTAAACTTGGAAGGCGATACACCAGAAAAATGTGGGGTAGGGCTCTGCGGGGTATGGACACGCACAGCCCACGGACGTGCTCCTGCCCCGGGGATCCCTCCGTGCCGACCACGGCGTGATGTGCTGGGGCTGTGCTCCACAGCTGCCTCTTGATTTTAACTGTTTAATAAAGGCTCGCAACTGTTTATTTAGAGAGCCTCCGTCTATAATTATTTTCTTCACGCAGTAATTTTGGTTTCACAGGTAAACAGCAGTCTCAGCAATTTCCACTTTTAATGTACAATTTGATTTAGGATTGAGCATCCCCTGCCTGCTAACTGGGCATTAATTACAACCAAGCCTGCCTGACACCCTTCCTCACCACGCAGTTTTTTTCCCACCTGTATAATAATCATTGTTTAGGGGCAAAAAAAAAAAAAAAANACCATGTGCCTGAGGGGGACCTGAGCACTTTAACAAGGTTTAATTACAACATTAGCAACGTGGGTGAGGCATCCAAGTAAACAAGCCATAAATCAGCCTGTAAAATGGGCAAAATAAACCCTCCCACCCACGCTGACTGCACTGAACAAACACTGTCCTGGGTGGTGCCGTATGATTTGGGACACCCAGAGGGTTTGCAGACACGGCTGCCATTGGGCTGGTTACAGCCACAAATGTCCCTGAGTGATGGGTGACACCTCCCGTCTCTCCAGGACATGGGATGGGGTGCTCCCACTCCCTCATCCCGCACAAGACCACGGCTTTTCCCAACAGCGTGGGGGATGAAGGGGCTTCTGTCTGCTTGGCTGTGGGCTGTTCCATTCATCAACCCACTGCAAACAGCATGACCTCTCCTGCCTGGTTTTCCTACGGTAGCGGTGATGGGCTGTAACACACGGATCGGTTTTTCAAGAGGAACTTTGGGAATTTCCATGGAGATGTGGTAGCAGGTGGCACGATGCCCACAGGAGGGAATTGGCATCAGATGCTCAGCCGTAAACCCTGTAGTCAATAAACCATGAATTAAGAAGGATTTACATGATAGTCCATGAGAGCTGCTTAAGAGTGGTTAGAGTGCGCCCAGTAATCCAGTTACAAACATATGCCAATGCACGTGCTTGGTACAAGACTGTAACTGCTTTAAACTACAGTTATGGGCTGTTGCAGTAACTGAACTATTCGCAGGCATTGAGTGTGCTTGGCCTTGTCACGTGTTACAGTGATTTATACAAGACATAAAAAAAACAATTGTCAAAAATGTGGAAGAAAAATTCAAAGCCAAAAGCACAGCCGCTCGTTCTGAAGGGTAACGTGTTAATAAAGGGGAAGAGAAACACCAGCACTGCACATGGAAAAGGACAGTTCACTAAACCAAACTCTTCCTTTGGAAAAAAATTCCAAAGAAGAATAATTATCCATTAGATTGCATATAACCTCCAAATTAATAGCTGCTTTCCCAGCATCACAGTGTCACACACTTTTTTCCAGAGAAAACAAATCTGTCACTAAGTGCATTTGTATCTCCTCTGCTTTTTATGTCCATGATTGGGTCAAAATAAAACCTTGTTGCAGATTGAAAAAAAGGAGAGTAAAAGGTTATAATCCAGTCAAGCCCCGAGATTGAATTAGCGCCTGAAGATCTTGTGCAAAATCTGTCATTGTTAAGGGCCCTGGCCAGTTCGTATTTATGTGGTTTATAAGGTGTCACGCAGTTGTACATTTTAATCTCACGGCTCTGAGTTTACAGCTGGGAGGGCTGCAGAGCTGGAGGTATCAGAGGACCAGCAAGGGAAAGCAAATTCCCCAATTAGGACCATTATCCCTCTCTCACTGGGCAGCTCTGGATGCACCGGAGCTGTTTGTGCAGGAACCTGCCTGTGGCCGAGGCTGTCTGGGCTGTGGGTGTCCAGGGGTACACACGCAGGGGTACAAGCCAGCAGAGCCATACAGCGTGTCCCAGGGAACAAGGACAGGACAGCAGCCCCCTGGGCCACCAGCTTCGCCAGGGCTGAACACGGCATCCCTGCCACGAGCAACGGCAGCACTGCCCGGGCTCAGCACCGCCTGGACGGTACCTGGGGCTCAGTGCTCCAACTCCGGCTATAAATTTGACTTTTTCCCTTTTAAACAACGCGTCATTAACTTCTAACAGTGGTAAAGTGTTCCCATGATTATATTCAACATGATCAGTGGACAAAGTAATACCAAGCCCTTGTTTCACTCGGCGGAAGGTATAAATACGTTCTGTCTGCGTGCCTGCAGCTTGCAGGTGGCTCTGGAGGGGAAGTCGCAGCAGGAGACGGAGTGATGGATGGATGCGAGCCGACATGCTCCTCTTGGGCGTCTCAGCACCTGGCGTGTGTTGGCTTTGCTCACGAGCTGGAAGTTAACAGAAGACGTCGGTAAAAGATGTGTCCTCTGAGCACCAACAGACCGAGCAGACATTTCCTTCTATTGGCACGTGAGGATTTATAGATGGGATTAAACGAGGTGCAATGCGCTGCAAGAGATCAGGGCACTGTGGAGTCGTGTATCAACGGCACGATAGCTGCCAGGCGCTCACCGCCAGCTCCGCTGCTGCGGCAGACGCTCACGGGCAGGATGAAGTGGTTTCAGCACCAGGTTGAGTGTGAAGAGTCCCCAGAGCAGGGGACGGGTCTGTTGCTGTAAGAGACTCTTATGAAACGTGTCCCTCTGCATAACATCTGCCACCGCTGCTCGGGACACAATGGCCTGGGCTTGGGTCTGGGACCCTCCCAGCAAGGACAATGGAGAGAGAACAGCAGCTTCATGAAAAGGAAACTCTTGCACGGGACATTTCCCGAGCTTTATGAATTAATTAGAAAATTACTCGCCACAATAATAAATGCATCCAGAGCTTTGATATTTTTCACATCAGGTGGTAAAACAGTAGCTGTGAATAGATTGCCTGGACGAAGATTTTTGCCTTGAGAGCTGCAGGAGCAGATGGCCTAATAAATACACAGTGCTCTGAAATGACATTTGTAATTTCCATGACTTAAGGTTTTTTGGTCTCCCCCGCAGATAAAATGCACAATCATCCAATAATAAACTTTTTAATAGATAAAAACCCTAAGCAGTGTCACGTAAACATCGTTTGAAGTACACTAGCACTACTAGTAACAGTTGTGCTAGGAGCCCAGCTGGTTTGCTTTATGAAAAGTGTTTGATTGTGGCTGTTCTGGGTCAGCGCAGGGGCTCCTCTATCAGCATAGCCCGTGTCTCTGCTCCAGCGGTGGCCGGGGAGGATATCTGTGAGGAGCGAGACGAGGACACACCATCAGTCCCCAGGAGCACTCCAGCCACACTGCAAAAATAAAATTGCTTTTTACTTAATGGCTCTTGATAGCATTTTGCCTCTGTTGTTTTGCAACCCCATACCTTTCAAACCTGCCTGTTCTTCCAAACCCCCAGCAAAAGAAACATGATAACAAAGAAAAAAGCCAGAGATCTGATGAAGAGGCCACACTCACAGGGGTGGACCATCAAACGCTTTGGCTTCAGCAAAATATTCAGCAGATGTGCTGGACCATCGTGCCTGGAGCTGGGAGCTCACGGCAGCTGTTCGGGTGTTGACATCTTTTCTCTCCCAGCGATGAGGGTACTTCTGTGCAGAGAGGTTTAAGGGCACCGGCACTGAGGCTGCATGAGCAGAGGGACCTATCTCGGCCACATTTTGAAAAAAATTTAGAAAAACCACCTCTATCACAAGCACCACTTTGGTGCCCTTAGAGTGAAAAAGAGGTGAACTGCTGGGTAGCTGTGCTCAGCTGGGGCACCTGGTGTTTGCATTGGCCTTCAACTCACCTCCAACATGTCCCTCAGCATCCCCAGCCCGGGTCCACTCATCCACCGTGCAGACTGGATGGCACACGTTTGGAAAGGCACCAAAAGCATCACGAGGTTGTTGATTCACCACTGATTTAGCACAGGAACCTTCATAATAATTCGCACCATGTAGTTTAATGTCCACAGATTATTTTTCCTCTTGAAAACTGTCAAGCTTGGAAGCAGAACTGCTTTTCGAGTGGCATGATAAGAGAAAATCCTGCTCAGGTCTTTGCATCGTGGGCTGCTGCACGTGACCCCTTGGGAGCTCACGGCTCTTTCTGGGGTTTCATCCAGGGCATTCGCGTTTGCACTGGTTATAACGCCTGCAGCAGGATCCCAAAACATCACAGCTAGAACTGTCTGTACAGCTGCTAACAAGCAAGTTAAACACTGAATAGCAAAAAAATGACAAGTACTGTTGTTACACTTATGTACTCCCATGGGTATCGCGAAGCCAAGCTTTCAGTTTATCAGGGAGCTGAATTTAAATAGTTTTTTGCAAGGTGCCAAAAAAGGTGGCAGATAAGGATGCCAAGTTACTATAGTAACCATGAGAAAAGCGGTGATTATCAGCAATACCACATAGAAAAGACAGACCGGATTGTCTTTTCATTTTACACGTAAGCCCATTGCTTAAAAAAAAATACGCCCTTTTCTAAAATAAAAAAAATACCATGGAAAAATAACTTGAATAAGAAATGCATTATGCAAAATTATTTTCAAGGATTTTTCAGCCTGTGCAACCTTGCCATCTGACACGAAATTTAGAGGATGTGCCCTGAACAGAATGCTTTATGGCTGAAGAATAGGTGAATAATAAAGCATGACTTCTCGTGTTTTCTCACCTTAGTAACCAAGGGAAAAATCAATATTGATGTCCTACTGTAAGCTCTTTAGCACAGAGCGTGTTCTGTTTGGCATAACGAGGCTCACACGTACAGCCCGTACCTGGGTACAAGTGACAGTGCCGCAAGATCAAAGATTACAAAGTCCTCGCAGCTGCCTGGAGGAGTCCATGCTGGTGCTCACATGCTCCACGCTGCTGCAGCCCACAGAGATCTAAAGGCTGAAACCTGGTTATTTGGTTGGGTTTTGGAGAAACCCTTAGCAGATGGACCTAAGGCAAAAAAAAGACGAGAGAAATGGGGAGAATCATTCCAGCGACATAGAAACATACTGCTCTGGGCTGTGGCTGAAAGGTGTTTTAAAGATTTCTTCTTCCTCCTGAACTATCTGAAGGGTGGTTGACTGAAAGGAGGTTTGTTTTTAGCACCTGGGACCAAAGCAGAGATGTCTGTCACACCTCATGTAAGGAACATAAAGCCTGAGAGACCAGTCGATTGATTTGTGACCTGCTGACTCCAGCAGCTCTACCAAGCTAACTTCAGTTCCTCTGCTTTCAATGCACATCTAGGAAACACTAATGAAGCCTTAGTAAAATTTACTGCATTTCAAAATTTCTCTTCTCAAAAATCATAACGGATGCTGGGTCTGTAGAAATAAATCCCTGCGGACAGTTTCATGAACCTGAAACTCTGCCCAGACACAGGTCTTTTTACCTGTTGGAAAGCACGATCTAGTGAGAACTATGTGGTTCTCAGAGACTAAAACACTGCACAGGACTGCTAGGAGCAAACCTCTGTGTTCTTCATCACTTGCCATAAATGCTGGCTTTGACAAATGGGCTAAACAAAAGGCATGCTGCGTGCCAGCAGCGCTTCAGTTCTAAGTTCACAGGATGATGATTAAGGAAGTCATTGTGAGCAAAACTTACTGTCCTTGTAGCTGACTTGCATGCTGTGCAACTCACAGGTGGTGTTCACAGCATTACGGCAATCAATCCCCGTGGATGCTGAAGACATAAAGCTGCTAACCCCAACACAAAGGGCAAGGATCCAAGCAGGACTTACCTATAAAATACTACTGTGCTGATGACAAGGAAACAGGATCTGGACTTGCCTATGAACCTGTCCAGAACAGCGCTCACCCTGAACCCGGTGTCCCTACCTGCTTGCCTCCTTGTCCTGTTAAATCTCCAAGGACTCCCTTTTGTCCAAGCTTTGGCTGTCCACTGGTACACTGTCACATGTGACACGAGTGATTCCTTGCTGTGACGCCAGGACAAGCATATCTACCCAGACAGGCACTGGCAGACAAGCTGCTGGACCTTTGCAGACTTCTGACTCATAAATAACTCACACCAGTTTGCAGCCAGTGCTTTTTTTTTTTCCTCCCCCTCCCAAAGAGAGCAGTTATCTTGGTAGCATCAGTGACCCACCCTGGATTCACAGTGGTGTGCCTTAAGACATCCAGCCACTCCTGCGAGACATGGGGCTACGAAAAGAAAATTAACAATACATTTTAAATAGCCCTTGCCAGATTCAGGGAGCACGATCCTGATCACAAAATGATGCCAAAAAAAAAAAGCGGTTAGATACACACAACGTGTACAAGCTAGCATCTGATTTTTGAAGGTCAAAATTATGATTTCATTGAACTTTTAAACTGATGATGGCTTTAGCAAGAACAGGTACAAATCTTTCTGGGAGAACCAGGCTATGGCAGGATAAGTAAATTATCTCAACACAGTATCTGTCTTCCTGTGGATTTCAATGCTCCTCTTACTTGAATCAATTTGTGATGATATGTTTGTGCCTGCCACAGAAGCCAAATACACAACCTGATCTTATGCCAAGCGACTATTAACAACTACATTTTCAATTGATTCGAGGATATTCATTAACTGGGATCCATAATTACAAATAATTTACAGACATATCATTTTAAATCACTTGCCAGTGAGCTTACTAAGCTCACTTTATGACATTCAAATACATTATTAGTAAAAATTCACTGCGTAATCAGCTTGCAAATAATTACAGTGGAATAGCACTGGATATAATCAAGTAGAAACTTTGAACAAGAATCACCAGAAATGTCTATAGATCACTTTCACCATGTGATTGTGACATTCCCTTCAACCGTCTCCAGAAATTTGTTATGTACTGAACTGGTGGACTCCAGAGCTCCTCCCCTAACTCAGCTCCCTTACAACGCAACTCTTGGACTTCTTGCTCCATCGGCAACCCCTTCCCTACACCTTTCCTTCAATACCAGGCAGCTGATTTTTTAAATGATTTATTCACCCTTTGAGCAAGTGTCCTGTTGGCTGGGAGGACACCAGTGGCGAGCAGCACTGCGCAGTGTTGCAGGATCTCCCTTCCCCGGGGCTGGAAACACTGGGCACTGCTTGAAGCCAAGTAGCAGCCACGGCAATGCAGAGACATCAGGATCAGGTTTAACTGGTTTTCAGAGCAGAGAAAGTCTGACATCTCTCCGTGCACAGTATTTATTCAGATCATATAATGATTTCATTTTCAAAGGCTATGTACAGTCTGGTTTATATCTACAGTCTCTCTCCATGGTCAATAGGGATATTTTATGTACCATAGAAAAAAAATTGCACAGTGATGCAGGCAATTTAAATCTCTAAGTTGGAATGTTAGGACCCCACTGAAACCCAGCACACATGGGTTAAATAAACGACATTCTTTTATTGCAAGGTGTAATGGAAAAACTAATACAAACAGGCAAGCCCTGGACTCTGAGCACAGCTTCCCATATGAATCATACACACACCTTCTTGCTTTACGTGAAGCAAGGCTCCAGTTTTCAAGTGTTGAAGCAATCACTCTTACTGCTCTTCAGTCCTATGTTAAATTGCATCAGTAAAGTAGACAGTAGCTGGTACTCTCAGAGCCTGTCGTATTTATTCTTTTGTGGTCTAGATTTACAAACTGCCCGTGCACACACCTTCAAGTGCCCCACACCGTACCACCCTACAGCTTTCCCATTACTGTAACATGCAACAGCAGAGAATTTCTTGAAGATGAGGAAAATACTGCTTTCTCTGATGTCTAAAGGGAGAGCGCGAGCTTATGAAATAGGAGCCTTTCAACAACACACTGTGGATCTTAGAGCACAAAGAATAAAGATAGCTCAGAAACAATTAAAAATATAAAGTAATGAAAAAATTTTGAGTAAAACCATAATTTACAGATGAACACCACAAGCCCTCTTGACTCAACTTCATTTGTTTCCATATAGAACCTTTGAATATTGGAAATAAATTAGACTAACAAAGAAATGTCTTAGTCACAAGGAACTTTTATATTAAGTGATTTTCCACTGCATTACAACTTAATACAAAGCTATAAAAATAACATCCTATTTACAAAATATAATAATTTGATTAACTAATGGTTAATTAAAATTTTAAGTTACATGATAAATTGTACAGCTCAGTCACACTTTACAACCAGTTAAAAGATCAACCTACTCTGAATACGAACCAATATCCTCCCACAATCTATGCCAGTTCATAGTACTTCTCAGAATCTGGATCAAAGTAACAGTTCAGACATGGATCATACAAAAGAGTCAAAACTTCGTCCTCTTCCTCAGCATCGCGGTCATCTTCACCTGTGTTAAGCGTGAAAAGTAAGAATAAATAATTCTTATTCACTTTGACAATAACACAGAAAACTTTTCTGTCAGATGTGACTGAATTTTTCTTCAAAGTCTATAATCATTTGGCTTCTGAATTGCTACCTTCAAGATAACAGCAATTCACATTTTTATTATATTCCTAAGATTTGTATTTAGCTGAGGTGAAATGATGCCAGTTAGAGTTTGCTTAACAACTGGACTTTACAAAGTCCAATGGAGCAGGTCACCAGAAGTACCTTCACTGACAGTGGATCAAACTATTCCTGAGGGATAATTTCTCTTACACAAGACAGTTTTAGTATGAACAAAGCCACTCAGTGTGTACTTAAGGCCTGCAAGAATGAAAGAATTTGAATGTCTGTTATCCAATATTTCACCTAAATGTCCAGTATCTGTACAAAAGAGCTGTCAATACCAGAGAGGAAATAAGATTCTTTCTATAAAAATCTTAAATCTAGGTTTTCTAAATTACGTAAAATGCAAGAATGTTTTCGGGTAACAGAAATGAATCCTTAGCCTACAATACACTGATAAGACCATACAGACTTTTAGTGCAGATGCTTTATATATTGTAGCTCCTTTTCGATGATTCTATGATTCTAAACCTGTCTTTCATATACGCTAAATCTAAGTTTATAGCTTTTTGATAGGAAATAATTCACGGTTGAACACAATCTGTATCTCAAATTTCACTGAGAACGTTCCTCTCCTTCTCAGACTCTAACCCGAACGGAATGCTCTGTATGCCCTAACACTTCATAATGAGTAATGGCCTGTTAAGCTAACAGCAGCAGTTTCACAACACTCAGGATCTGTTTACAGCCGGGATCACACAAGGATATATAGGTTACATTAGCTAGAGAGCAGAAAGCAGGCTGGTGCATTTAATGCGTACAGCAGAAGCGTGCACTTTATTGCTTGGGAAGAGATTTCATTTCTGTTTCCTCAGTAGCATTAAGAAATGCCATCAGAAAGAAACTCTCTCTTACTGTAACCAAAGGCATAAAGGTAAAGCTAAATCGCTGCCCTCGCTGCTGTGGGTTCTTCATCAGGCCTCGTAAGCTAAACGAGGGATTTTGTTTGGATAGCTCTTGGGAAAAATGATGCAGTGCAGAAAGAAGGTGTAAGAACCGAATGTCTTTTTCTACACTTCAGATGATAGTAAACAAGCAAATGGTATTCATGCCTCGTTCCCTCACACAGCTTTACATTTTCACCTGAAACCATGTTGTTATTTCCACTGAATTCTTCCTTTTATTATTTTGTTTGTCCCTGCCTATGCTTCTCTTCAAAATGATCGCCTTTCTAAGCATAAACCTCCTTCCCTCTCTGCCTCAGAACTGGCCTCTCAGTACACTCCCTGGTTTGATTTAGGAATAAGAAATTCTCCAGACTCATCGGGGTGCACCTCTTTGCCTGTGTGCCTTGAATTCACTCCAAATCAGAATTAGATTGCATCCAGGACTAGCTGGATTTACACCTTTGTAGCTGCGCTGGTTTTGGCTGGGATAGAGTTAATTTTCTTCGCAGTAGGTAGTATGGGGCTGTGTTTTGGATTTGTGCTGGAAACAGTGCTGATAACACAGGGATGTTTTAGTTATCACTGAGCAGGGCTCACACAGAGTCAAAGACTTTTCTGCTCCTCACCCCACCCCACCCACGAGTAGCTGGGGGTGCACAAGAAGCTGGGAGGGGACACAGCTGGGACAGCTGACCCCCACTGACCAAAGGGATGTTCCACACCATATGGCGTCATACCCAGCATATAAAGCTGTGAGAGGAGAAAAAATGGGGGGACATTCAGAGTGATGGCATTTGTCTTCCCAAGTAACAAGACACAATAAAGTAAGTTCTGGAGAATTTATGACTCTGCCTTTGTCACTTACTGTGGAAACTTTCTTGTATGACTTCTAATGTCAAGATGAATGAAACTGTCTTTAAATTAGAAATATCAATGCCCAGTAAGGGAAAAATCTATGGAAATTTGTCATATTTATGAGTCTAATTTTCCTTCTGATTGTCTTGTGAAACCTGTTGAATAGCAGACTACTTCTCACTCCATCTCCCTATCTATAACTGTGCTATGGATGATCCAAACATTAAGAAATGAAGCTTCTCTGCTACTTTAATAGGGAAAGGTGTCTAGTAGTTCAGAAAAAATCTAAACTGTCTTGTTTGGGGAGGAAAGGTCATGGAATGGTTTTGTTGTTATTTCCTTCAACTTCTTGGGGAAATGAAGCTGCATCCCTTCAATGCTATGGCAGGGATTTTTGGGGTATTTGAAGATAAAGTTTCTGTGTGAAGTTATCAAAATTACAAATATCATACATAACGAGTCAGAATGTAATTTGATTGAATAAAGGCATAAAAAAAAAGCCAAAATAAAAAGCTATGGTATAGAGAGATTTTCTGTTTTCCAGATGTGCAATCACAGACACATGATGGAAAATACTTCAGCACAAAGGAAAATTATTTTAGGAACAATTCACAAAATCGATTGGAAATTCTAGTGTGAGTTAACAGAAGAAATCCAACAAATTCCCAAGTATACTTATTTTTTAAAGCTTTTAAAAGATAATAACACAAGTTTTAAGAGTCACAGAAATTCTAGCTTTACTGCAGCACGCCTTGGATTTCATAATATTAGTGCAAAAATATTCTCAGAGACCTATCACAAATTTATATCCAACATGCCTTCAACTCAAGGATTACTGTCCAATTCTCTTTGACTTACTTAGGACCCTTAACAAAACATATTATTTGATTCTTCAAAGAAAGGCCCCTTCCAGACAGCAAAATTCTATTTTGCTGTCATAAATAATTACAAATATACATCTATGAAAACATTCCCAATTTACAGGGCATAATCTATTTTAGACAGTAAATCACTGAGACATCTTCATCCCTCAGGCAGCTAAAATACACATCAGATTTATGAGATTTCACATTGAATTCCCCAGACTTGAAGAAAAAAGTAGATATCTACCCTGTTTCCTAAGACAACAAATAAGAATAAAAGGCATCTGAAGAAAACAAGGTATTTGTTTTATTCTATTTTTGTTGACTTTCCTGTTTCTGCTAAGTTCTTTGCCATTCTCTAAGCAAACACCACTAACAAACAAAAACTGGTAACGTTTTAGGTGGTGACAACAGTCTTTACTCAGGAAATCATGCTGAAATTTCACTTAACGGCTAAATCTGAAATTTTTCTTCATAAGAGAAGTATCGCTTACGTAAGTGTAATTGTGCTTCTGAATAAGAATGCTTAGTCTTTGCATTCTTTCTTTCACAGGTTTGACAACCCCACTAGCCCAAATTCCTTATTTTAAACAAATAAGATACATTTTTTATGAATTAATCTGTACTGAACCAGAACACTAGTAAATCGCATTGCCTAAGTTAATTCTTCTATGAGAGGCAAATAATACTGCATGGAAAACTCCGCTAGCTTGAACTGAGAATAATAAATAAGAGAACTTGGAAGCAAAATGTAACAGTACAGAGAATGATGAAAAGAGCAACAGTCCTACAGAAACAGCATTTAGAAATGTTTTTCTACCCAAGCCCTTTTCATTGTCTTCATAAATTCCTACCTGGAATACTCTGATTTGCTGAAGATCTTGTGTGCTCTTCCAGGTGTTGGGTTCCAGGAATGATGGGAGGACTGAACATGTTCAACCAGTCCCTGCAAAATACAAATCAAAATATCACTCACAAAAGCACAGTTTGCATTCCTATTTGTTCTAATTCTTTTGATTATTAAAAAAAAATTCAAAGGAAATTGTAGGTTGTCGAGTCTGATGAAACAAAATCGAGCTGGATTTTATTATTATAAACTTTACAGTTATTACAATTCTTAAATGTTAAGGCTTCCCTCTTCACCTGTTCTGTTCACACTAAAAATCTGTGTTTTAAGTCAGGTGCGCTTTACAGATTTCAGCTGGCGTTGCTCTTTCAGCAAAAGGTGTACAGGAGGTGTGATCCATCATCCACTGAGCTATGGTTTGGAAGCCTGTAGGACTCCTGAGAGTCCTTTCCTGAGGAATAAAGACCTGGGATGAACAAGCTGTGTTTGATAAGAGACTGTGGGGGCCAGTTTGATTAAAAGTCTTTACCCTCTCTAAGGAAGAAGCCTTAGAGACAATCACAAGAGATGTGTTTGCTTACCACTGACTTGACACCGCTTGGAGCCCCCTGCACCAGGGTGACACAGCGAGGGGTGGATCGTTCACAGCCTGGATGGCTGGTGAGTTAGAGCTGAGATGGATGCCACCAACCGTGTGATACCACCTCAGTGCTCTTTAACTGTGGGACAGCTGATTTGTATTAAATAATTTAACATTTCTAGTTTAATTTACCTTTAAAATTTTTCAGTAAAGGGGTGGAATTAGCGATCAGAGCTAAGGATAACATGGTAAAAGTTTTCTAGTATTTTTAAGAAGGAAACATTG